>JAVTVY010050726.1:0-259503 GCA_036873755.1 Hanleya hanleyi | reverse complement strand
GTGGGATGCAGAGACGGCTTGCTGCATCCAATCAGAATGCGCGTTACGTAGCAGTTGATTACCAAGATGGCGGCCCCCACTAAGAAGCAGAACGAGCTGTGTCGAATGTGCGGGGAAATTCTGCCGAAAGAAAAAACAGGAGAAGCGTTTTCACGGCCACTTTCGGTGTTCTGATCAATTGAATCAGCTTTTGGGAAGCGCTGCACGGTCGAACGATAACGAATCGCCTTACGAGTGTGGTCGACTTGAAATTGAAGGGGAACAAATCCTGGAGGCAAAAAGTCGCTCATCGTTAAAACTTTCCCTAGGTGTCGCAGAGCAGTACTCCTCTGCCACTAGCCAAGAATGTCAAGGCAGTGTAGAGAGCTTTGCGATGTAGTTGACTTGGCCGGTGAAGATGGGGTTAAACTGCAGCGAATGGGCACATGGGGAATTTTTACTTACCTGTATCTCTAATACCACTGTTTCATTCCTTTCTCGATTCTAATTCACATCATGTATATTTAATGATTACTTGTCTATTTCCTGTCTGTTTGGTATTGCAAAAGTATGTTATATTACACAAGAGTATATTGAAGGTTCATACTATAGTCTGTCCATTTTAATTAGTCGTCTACTTTGGAGCTTGTCAAGAATCAATAGTTAACTCTGCATAAATTTTCTTTCTTGCAGTGTGTAGAACAAACTGAACTCTACAAAATGACTACCATTTCTCCATGATATCGATAATATATCACGCCTGAAATAACTTTGTAATTTTCTCCATATAAAACTTCAGTACAGTTGTTTCATGTACTGGGTCTCAATTACATAGAGAGACGTCATAATGTATTCGTGCCTACTGTCACAAAGGTCATTGATGCCTAATAAAGTAATAATAGGCGGTTCGTGTTTGTGACGCTTATATCCCATGCCCAGTGAAATTGCTGAATGACTAACCGCACACACCTCTATGACCGTACACGGCATTTTGTTGACCTTTGTGCTGGTAAACACGAATATATTATGATGTCTCCCTATGTAATTGAGGCCCGGTACACGAAACAAGTGCACTGGACTTTTATATGGAGAGAATTACAAAGTTATTTCAAACGTGATACATTATCGATATCACGTGATAATGGTAGTCATTTTGTAGAGATCAGTTTGTTCTACACGACTAATTAAAATGGACAGACTATAAGTCCATTGTCGTTGTCAGTGATGTGGTGCCCATGGCCGGATCATGTTAAAGGATTCTGGGAAAGGAGAAACCAAGAGAACATTCTATTTCTGAAGTACGAGGATATGATCAAGGTAAGAATATAGGTTTTATATTATACAGTTCCCACACATGCCTCCTACAGAAGAAATGGTAAACAAGTCTACTCCACCAAAACGCCTCCCAGTATGAGTCATATCTTTGTGTCCAGGATCTGGACTTGAATAACTGGATATTCCGATGTCAGTGATTTTGGATCCAAACAATTTGTTATATAATAAGAATAATAATAAAAACTTTATTTATAGAGGGTACAAGTCACAATGGACTCGTGGTAAGCAAGCTTATCTAACCCAGGGCCCTCTTTGGTTAATAAAATATATACAAATGAATTACTACATACATAACAACTAATAGTACACCATGAAGATAAAATAGCACAGTAGAAAAATACCTTAAACATAGGAGTAGAATCGGAACAAAACATAAGGCGGTAATAATTTAGAATAATTCAGTAAATCGATAACATATATGTTAAAATTGAGTAAATCCTCGAGACATCACAGTTTAGAATAATTTCCTGAAATATTTTTATTTGAAATTCTGTAAAGATGACAGATGAGTCTCTAGTTGTCTTGTCTAAGTTATTAAACAGTGAAGCACCTTTACATCTAAACGCTGTTTGAGCCAACTTAGTCTAAAGTCCATTTTAATTAGTCGTCTGCTTTGGAGCTTGTCAAAAACCAATAGTTAACCCTGGAACAATTGTTTTTTTTTGCAGTGTGTATAACAATCTAAACTCAACAAAATGACTACCATTTCTCTGGGATATCGATAATATACTGTTGGATCACTGTTGAACTAACTTTTTAATTGTCTCCATATAAAACTCCTATACAATTGTTTGTGTACCGGGATTCAATTACACAGGGAGACGTCATAATGTATTCATGCTCACTTGCACAAAGGTCATTGATGCCGAATACAGTAACAACAATCGGTCCGTGGGAGTGTCGCTTATATCCCATGCTCAGTGAAATTGCTGAAGGATAAACCGCACACACCTCTATGACCGTAGACGGCATTGTTGACCTTTGTGCTAGACAACATGAATACATTATGACATCTCCCTATGTAATTGAGCTCCGGTACATGAAACAACTGTACTGGAGTTTTATCTGGAGAGAATTACAAAGTTATTTCAAGCGTGACATATTATCGATATCACGGAGAAATGGTAGTTATTTTGTGGAGTTCTATTTGTTCTACACGATGCAAGAAAGAAAATTTATACGGAGTTAACTGCTGATTATTGACAAGCTCCAAAGTAGACGACTAATTAAAATGGACAGACTATAGTGTGTTGTATCTGTAAATATTCCTGTGAGGTAGGTCTTGTTTGGTGACCAGATATTGAATTCCTTCTAACAAACATGTCACTAATATAACTAGAGTTAATTTGTTGATAGCTTTAAATACTTTAGGTACAGTTCTAAAATCCATCGTAGCAGGTAGTGGCACCATTTTACATTTCTTATACAATGGCTCGGATCGCCTACACATGGGAGAATCAGTTATTATACGCACTGCTAAATTTTGAAGTTTATGTATTCTAAATAGGGGTGCAGAATTTCCCCAGACGATGCTACGGTAATCAACGTAAGATTGTATGAATGCATTATAGTACGTTAATCTAGTGGAAAGCGGTAAACATTTCTCAATCCTACGCAATAATGCAATATTTCTGTTCATATGTCCAACAACTTTGTTTACATGATCTTTCCGTGTTAAATGTCTGTCTATCATAACCATCAAAACCTTCGCACATTTAACAGCTTTCAAACTTTCACCCTGTATCGTTAGCATACATGTCTATTTCCAATGTGCGGCATATCGTTCATGCACAAAATAAACAACAACGGTCCAAATATGCTTTCCTGAGGTATGCCGCGGATCACTGGCTTCGTCGACGATATTTTGCCTTTAATGGAAACACACGTTGTCGACCGGTTAAGTATGATTTGAACCAATTTATAGCATTATTAGCACAATGGTACAAATATAGCTTGTTTGACAGAATGCGATGCCTGACCAGGCCAAATGCACTACACGGGCAGGTCCAACTGGACGACACCATTCAAAAGTTCACTGTCGATGTTTTTCACCCATATATCTTACACGCATATAGTCCGCACATGGGCGTCCATGAATGTGGGTCCTCCGCCACTCTTAGATGACAGATGATATCACATGATGACAGCACTGGATGTAGATAGGATTACAAAATTCTTGTTATTCACACACGGGCGATCTCTAGCGTCGACCCTGAGATTCAAACATTAAACAAGCTGAAACTATGGATCCAGGTGCCTGCTTCAGAAAACTCCGATTTTGTCCTCCTCTCATCCTTGATTTAGTTCGCGTAAAGTTGTTCAATGTGATTTTGAGACTGAAAGGAAATCGAAGGATCGAAGTTCCCATTCGGAGGCAGCGTGGTACGGCAGTGTGGAACGGGCATAATCCATCGACGATGTAAGAATCTTGCTACCATCTCTAGGAAATTGTTCGAAAACCAGGCCACCATCTGGCATGTTCACATAGACTTTCCACGATAAAGTGACTGTTGTTTACGAATGTTTCTAATTAGGGGATGACAACTCAAAGTTTGTAAATCGGATGTGGTTGCCTTCAGATTCAATTAATGTGCAAGTACCAGGAAGAAGACCGATTTTGTCGCATTGAGGGTGGGAGGTGTTGCGTGGCTGAGAAGTGACGTCACGGATGACGTCACATCCGGGGACATCACTTCCGGGCCAAAGCTCACTTTCGGGTCAAATTTCACTTCCGGGTAAAGATCACTTCCGGTCACGTGACGACCCAACAGGAGTTATCTGCCCCTGAAGAATACCGTACGCTTCAATTATTTCATGTTAAATCTAATGGGCAACCCACTTATGGACAGTTGCACTATGAGGTGCGGCACCTCTTTTCTCTGTCTCGCGATGTAGAAGACGATGTTAGGGGGGTCTCGAGGTCATGGGGTTGAGTTTTGCTGAAAAGTTCAGGCAGGTCTGAGGTGAACATGTTAGGTCCATTCCGGCGCAGTGGACAATGACCTGGCACCTTGAGCAACCCACTCATTTACATTTGCGGTATGGGGTGTGTCACCTTGTTTACTCTGTCTCGAGCTATAGAACACGATGGGAAGAGTCTCGAGGCCATGGATTGACTTTCGATGAAAAGTTCAGACTGCGCATACGTAGTGCAAAGCCAGGCTTGAGGTGGACGTTTTGGGGTCACGGTGGACCAATATTGGTCCGAATGGGTCGTGTGAGGTATCCATGTGACGCACTCCTCCAGGTCGGTCATGTCATGTGTGGGTGCATGTAAAACTTTCCCCGAAAAAGATTCGGAAACACAGACTTTACTCAAAAAGATGGAAAATCCCTATCAATCTGGTCTAGATGGGCTAATATCGGTTCTCAAAAGATCCTGGCCTGCCGAGAGTTGCAGGGCAGGGTGGGTTAGCGGGAGCATATTTTCACAGAAAAAACCTGAAGCGGAAAACGGACTTTACACCTGGTGAGTCGTAGAAATGGGAATGTTGTTGTTGTTGAGATAGTGTAGTCTCTCAATTTCGGAGAAGTAAAAAAACCATGGGAAGTAATCCAGTTGCGCCTCAGAAACCCAGTATATTCGCCCTGTGACCTTTGTAGCAAGTTTTACACTAACGCCTTAACACCCTATCTAAAGGCCTTAACGCCCTATCTTAACGCCTCATCCTAACGCCTTGACGACCTATCTTATCGCCTTAACTTAACGCCTTAGTGCCCTAGCATACCAGATTTTTTATCTTTTGTGCGAGATTGTACCATGCTATTTTATAATACTAACGCGTCGACAAGGTGTATTCATCAATACTAATAAAACCAGTTGAGATTTGGTGGTCCCGATTTCGTCATCGCTCTACGCCGGGACGTTTTCTGATAAACGCTCTGTCTGTAGGTCGTCGCTCTAAATGAGTGAATGAGCGAGGGTGAGTGTGTGAGTGAGTAAGTGAGAGCGCGCATGGCTGGTTAGTAGGGCTGGGCGCTCAGCAACATCATCACCACGGCCACCACCACAATCATACACCACCACCACTACCACCAAAAACATCCACCACCACAAACATCCACCACCATCACAACCACACACCACCGCATACACTACCACCGCCACACACAAACAAACACACACACAAACACACACACCACCACACACCACCAAACATCGAGCCACCCACATTTATGCACGCACACACAAGTAACTCTACGAGATAGCAAGAGCGAACATGGATCCATCTCTCCAATCGCGCTGCTTTGCACTTCTGAAACTCCCTTTCCCTACTACTCCTCCAGTGCGCAGGCGCATATCACTACCAATCTGACTCTACTGAACCAGAGAGAATATTATAGATGCAACATCAAATGACGACACGATACGAATGGATACGAGCAGCCGTCGATGCTTCTGTTAGGGTGAGTGAGTGAATAGTATTTAACGTCGCTTTCAACAATATTTCAGTCATATCACGACGAACCAACTAAGCAATCCTCGCCCAAGTTGCGTTCCCGTTGCTTCAAAGAAGAAATCTTTGAAGCAACATGGAACTACACACCCTCCATATATAACACTGAGGACAGCACAAGGCTCAGACAGGACATTAAATGTGTGCAATAAAGACAAGCGTGCTGTTAGGGTGAAAGGTAGGCATTAAGACGTTGCGTAGGGAACCCCCTACCCTTGCTGCATGTATGCAAATAACCGTGAAGTACCTGGGCCATTGTCAGCACTTCCGAAAGTGCCCTTTATCTGCTGCACCTCAGTGCGTATACGCTTTTCACCCCCAGTCTGGCTCTATCTGACATAATTTATAAATAAAACAGGGGTTTTCCCAGAAAATTTCCCGAAAAAAATTAACGTGACTTTTATAGCGACGACCTACAAAACAGGAGTTTTCCCAGCAAAACCTCCGTGCAATGTCCCGGCCAAGGGCGATGACGACTTCGGAGACCACCAAATCTCAACTAGGTTTATTACGTTGTGATTGATTGATTGATACATACACTTTGTCGACGCGTTAGTATTATATAATATCAAGGTACAATCTCGCGCAAAAGATAAAAAGCTAGTATGCTAGGGCGTTAAAGGCGTTCGGATAAGGCATTAAGATAGAGCGTTAAAGCAGAGCGTTAACCCTACCTGGCCTGGGAGGGGGGCACTGTTCGGCCCCCCCCCCCCTTGTTGGCTTTTTGCTCGTATCTCCGGAACGACAAACACTTGAGAGCTGAAACTCCGTGACTTTTTCGATTGTCATATTGGGGTCATTTTGAGCCTATTTGCATGAGTCCCCGAGCAGAGGATCATGGGTGAATTCGACATGGCGGCCATGGGGGCACCAGAAAAGTGATGTTTTCGCCATATTTCTTCAAAAATTACACAAAATTTCAGCATGTTGATTCAGCGCGATTCTATGCATTTTACTGAAACCATGTCTTAGCATCACCAAAAAACACCGCCTGATTTTTTACGCCCTCCCTCCCTTCCCCCCTACCAGTCCTGGGGGAGGGGGGGGGGCAAAGTCCCCCCCTGCAAAACTTTCTGCGATATCTCGGGAACGTAAGAAAATGGAGAGCTGAAACTTCGTGACGTTATAGGTTATCATATTGGGTCATTTTGAGCCTATCTGCATAACCCCACGAGCAGAGGATCATGGGTCAATTCAAAATGGCGGCCATGTGGGGTACCAGAAAAAGTTATGTTTTCGTCATATTTCTTCAAAAAATTTCCGTTTCTGTATAGAAAAATGGATAAAACTTATTTTATTTCATATCAGATTATTATTTACTAATTTACCATGCAGTTTTTGCGAAGAAAAAACAAAAATAAAAAATTCGAAGATTTTGACCAAAAAATCGTCCAAGAATGCTCTTTTTGAAAAATGACGTCACAGTGACGTCAACATGGCGGCCATCTTGGATTTATTTTACATTTTTACATTATAGTGTGGTAAGTTTCATCCCACTAGCCTTAGCGATAACGAAAATATGTAGGGAAGAGGGGCACTTTCCGCCCCCTCCCCAGGCTGCTGTACACTCCAAATCGCACAGGCCAGATAGGGTTAAGATAGGGCGTTTAGTCGTTACCGTAAAAGTCCCCACAAAGGTCCTAGGGCAGATATACTAGGTTTCTGTTTACTCTACTACTAACAGGCAACAGTATTATACAATGTTCCGGCGTAGAGCAATGACGACATCGGGGATCTCCAAATCTCAACTTGTTTTATTCCGTGGTGTTAATGGATTGATACATGCACCTTGTCGACGTGTTAGGATTATGTAATAGCATGGTACAATCTCGCGCAACAGATAAACAAAACTGGTACTTTCTCGAGGAGTGCTTCACATGGATACCCCACACGAGCCATTCGGACCACTGTTGGCCCATCTCGACCTCAAATTGTCTATTCCAATGGCCTTTTCCCACAATTTCCTGCCTGTGTATGCGCACCATAGCCCTACTTCCACGACACACACGTCCAGTCTGACGCTACCCAACGAGTGCTTCCAATCGGACCAGTATTGATCCACCGCGACCCCAAAACGTCCACCTCAGGTCTACCAATGCACTACGTATGCGTAGTCAGAACATTTCAGCGATTTGATGATTGAGCTGCTCATTAGGTTTAACATTGAAATAATTGAAGTGTACGGCCTTATTTATGGGCAGCTAACTCTTGCCAGTCGTCACTTGACCGAAAATGACCTTTGACCTGGAAGTGACCTTTGGCCCGGAAGTGATTTTGACACGGATGTGACCTTTGACCCGGAGGTGACGTCACCGAATGTGACGTTATCCTTGATGTAATAATGACGCAACTCTTCAGCCTCCGCATCATCCAGACGCTCATTGCGACAGTATCTGTATTTTCAATCCTATGCCTCTAACATTGAATAATTGCGAAGGACGATTGCACAACATGGATTTACATGTATTCGGAGATAGCATGCCTTGGTGATGGGGCAAATGACGGCGTACTGACAAGAAGTCACGTGTCCGCATAGCTCGATATTCTGACCGCACATTTATTGTAGAATTTCATGTGGGCAACCTGACTGGAATGATCAGTCAGTCCCTAGAACCAGAAAAGAGAAGTTAGATAAAAACGCCAAAGGGAAAATGTTTAACAGCGCTGCCAACACATCTGCGGGACTCTTATGAGTTTTATCATAGTCATCGTCAGATGTAAGAAACGGCTCAAAGTAAATTTGGGATGATATTGATGGGGTGCAATTTCATATTACATGTAGAACTGGAACTCCAGATGATTATTTAAAATGTTTAACCATCAAAATTTCCAGGTACAATACAGACAAATATGGATGGTAGTTTGCGGTTTCATATTTTGTTACAAGGGAATGCTATTCCAGGTAGCACTGTTCCCTAACACTTACATCTGTTCTTTTGTTTCATAATTATTTCAAGTTTGAGAATTCCTTTGTAGACTTCAAGAGATATACAAATTTGGATATATTGAATTGTTTACATGACAAACAAAGGAGTATTTCGAAGTAAATATAGCATGCCTTTGGTGGCGACTATGACCGGGTATTGCAAAACCTTCCATACATCGGTATGTTTTCAGGATGTAGATGGCGCTGTCCGGAAGATAGCCTCGTTCCTGGGGAAGACCTTGACAGAAGAACAGATGGTGACCATCATCTAACATTGTTCTTTCAACAACATGAAACAGAACGATAAAGCTAACTTTAAATGGCTGGATGACCTTGGGATAACAAAAGGCATTAAAGACGTTTACATCCGGAAAGGTGATTGAAGGGACAGACTAGGCCGTTTAAGGTTCCATCATCACCAGAGATAAGATTGTGGATACTTCATCTGTTTTTCTCAACTCAATAGCTATGAATAAAGTCACCAACACGAGTGTTATAGTTTGTGAAAGCTTTTCATTCGCACAATTTGGATTGTGCGATACTTGTGATATTCTGGTAACGATATCCGAATTATTTAACTGTAAATGATGCGGAACGCGAAACCTCCTGAACTCCTGAATTCCTGAACAAAAAATTATAAACTTATCTAAACTTCAGATTCTTACAATATATTATTCAAATCGATAAATGCGCGTGATCTTTTAAAACTCGCATTCGTTTCAAGGTTATTTGAAGGGATTGTGTATTTCTGATTTGTTTTTTCTTTCAGGTAACTCCAATTTACTTTTTATCTTTAATGTTATGTTAATTTAGGTGCTTATATTATCAATAAAACAGGTCTTTGGATTATGTACCCTTGAAAACTCTTAATAGACGACGGCTTCCCAATGAATAACAGATCTGACATATTTATCCCTCGTTGAGTACCAGATGAGCCGTAACCGTATTTCGTTGTTTTCACCAGGTAAAGTTGGGGATTGGAAAAACTACTATACAAAGGATCTAAGTTCCCGGATGGAGAAAATGGTGGACGAGACTTTGAGTGGCACGGGGTTGACGGTAGAATACGAGATTGACGAGAGTTAATTCAGTGGTGGAGATCAGCAAATTAAGTACCTTGGTGAGAAGCCAACTTAACTGTATCGCTGAACTAATCCTTCGTACTATGCATACTGCACGGTTGTATGATGGTTAGGCTATCTAAAGAAACTTGGTAAAGCACATTTGCACACGAAATGGGTTGAGCCAGGTTAAACGGTTGGCCATTTAAGTTTTTTTAATATACCTTGTTTTTAGAAAGGTGAGTTGTCTCACCTTTATTATGGGATCTAGAAAATTTCTGATCTTAGGGTTGTCCGCAGTACACGTATAAAAATAGTTCCACATTGTTTATTCTTTCTAACGCCAGAATAGTTATCCTTCAGTGATTGACAGGCTTTGTAGGCCTATATATAGTCACTTCATGTACTTGATCCCTTACCTGTATTAAATAATACTGTTAATTGTTTTCCTTCAAGATATCAGATTAATACGCACTAAAGTATGGAAGCCTGCTATGGTCACTCTTCCGAAGATTGACCTCAGCTCAGAGAAATACAGTTCAGGAGGTAACATGTACATGTGTAAAGAGCTGCCCTACCATAGCTGTAGGGGCTGTACATGTATCTATGCAGGGTCTAGTTTCTGGAAACTAGGTCATCATATGGACTGGTGTTAGGAATATATGTACATGTATGTAGTGAAATTAATGAATCAATTGAACTTAAACTTAGAAATAATACTATCTGACGTGTCTGAGAACTGAAATATTCTGTCTTGCTACTTGTTGTTTCATGCACTCATGTGTTCTAATACTTTCATTCAGTGCCAGTACCGGGTGTATGTATAATAATAGCACCACTGCATACAGATCATATTGGTATTATGGCCAGTCTTTTGTGTGTGTTTTTGGGGGGCTTTTTCAAACAAATAGATACTATTTTGAATTGAAACTCTGGGAAAGAAATCTGCTACTCAGGAAGCAGCTATTCTTTTGAGTTTTACTATCTCCACTA
This sequence comes from Hanleya hanleyi, assembly GCA_036873755.1. Lineage (NCBI taxonomy): Eukaryota > Metazoa > Mollusca > Polyplacophora > Lepidopleurida > Hanleyidae > Hanleya > Hanleya hanleyi. The sequence goes on along the minus strand of JAVTVY010050726.1, from coordinate 248,752 downwards.
TTGCAGCCAGTCAATCGATGGTCTCTGAAAATGATACTCGAGTATAACAATCAGTTAAAATACAGTGCAATGAAATCTAGATTATTCTAGATTATTAGTTCACTTGCGATGGATGGTATCTGTCCCAACCCTCAATCAAGCAACAGCGTTTATCTTCTGAACCGCCTTTCTATATATGCCCATGGGTCTAGCGGGTGGTTGGGTGGGTTCAGGTTCCTGTTGCTTCAATGCATTTTGCTGAGAAGCAACAGGAACTTAATAATGTGATGTCTAGCACTGTAATATCACTTGTATTTATTGCACCATGTAAGCGTCCTGTCTGTGTCTTGTGCGCTGTCCTCTGTGTTTTATAGGGTGGATGGAGGGTGTCTCGACTCTGGTTCCATGCTGCTTCAGGGATTTCTTCTTTGGGGTGGCGGGAGCACGGCTGGGCTGAGTGGTGCTTGGTTGGTTCGTCGTGATATAGCTGAAATATTGTTGAAAGCGACGTTAAATTCTATTCACTCACTCACCCTAGTTTAAACATTTGACTGTTCATCGTAAATTTCATATATGTGTGATTTATTGTCAATACCTGATCAACTGTTCTAGATATTTTCGCCGATATTTCGGAGTCAATTTATCATACACATTGAAATTTCGCAAAGTAAATGAACTACTCTATTAATTTTGTTCCCAAGTATCAAGAAAATCCTTCCAGCAGTTCTCCATAGATTTGTGGGTTATTTCTTGACGTCATGTCTTCACGCCCATTGGTGGATCAACGTCATCGTGGTCCCAAATAAACATCGGAGATATTTTTTATTTTCGTCAATTCTCAGCAGATTTTCATAAAATACAGTACAAGAAGAAAATTACTAGCCTACATTTTAGTTTATACACTGCAAAATCTCAATGCTGTATGAAGAATTGACTCCGAAATATCGGCGAACACGTCTAATAGATTATCTGATATAGGCAATACTGTTACAGACAATTATACTTGTACATTGCTATTTTTGCAGCGTTCAAGCGGAATTCGTCATAGATGTTGAACATTGTTATCCAGTTCAAGAAAAGCTCACGAACAATGTGAACAGGGGAAACTGACCTTGGTCCCGACAGATTACAGCGAGAGCTGTATCATTCTCCATTTGTGACCATGGCCTATTTAGATAGCGAGTTAGTCCAGTGTCGATATCCTGCTCTATTCCACGATTGCCTTGATGGGATGAGATATGCCACAATTTTTCACGTTTAGCAGGCTGGGTCTAACATAGTTGATTGCACTATTACTAGCTATAACATTAATACCATGAACTAAATGTTCCCTTTTGTCCAGGCAGGTTAAATAACCACATCACCCTCATGAGAGGCAACTTTGTTACATCTTTGCCATCCATGACCAAAACTCTTTCGTGCATCTTGCATGGATGTACATATATTTGTTGTAGAGATATAGCCATTTACTGGCCTAGTAACGAATGGCTGTACAGCTAAACTTTTCATTAGGAGGTTGAGAGACCCCGATGCATCGATCTTGTATGCCACGTTCCAAATCGATCGGTTTAGAAATTTCGGAGAAGATCTTTGAATCTTGTGCGAAAAATCCGAGATGGCAGACAAGTGGGTCGTTAAATCAGAAAATGGTATTGGGTTTTGAAACCTAATGCCTATATTGCTATGATGTCCGATAACATATATGCAGCCACTTTGTCCGTCCAAATACGTCAATTAAAAGCCGGCGATTTGAGTTGGTCCGTGGTGGCTATTTTGAATTGATAGACTACATGTAAATCGCCTTGATCGAGTCGGTGGGGACTTGTTATATAGACGATCTTCTTGCGGTGGAGAACCCTTATATAACAACAGTCGCGGCGATGGAGATTTACCCTCCTTCACTGGATTTGAATGAAACTACAGATTCGCCAGATGGAATATATTATTTGGACTTATATCTGCACAAAACCAACAACGGCTTTCTGTCACGTCGATTATACGACAAGAGAGACGATTAAAATTTTTATATTGTAAATTACGCTTTCGTGGATATAAGTGATATTCCTGAAGGACCTGCATACATGGCATATGGAGTATACATATCTCGCCTTGTAGCACATGGTTTCAATGATGTCAACGACCAGTTGAATTTCAGTGTTGTCGTCAGTGCGGAACTAGTGGAATCGGACACCCCCAGTCGGCATTTTTTCATTGAGATTGGTACTGGATAAAAGGATTGATGATTTCAATCAACGTCACAAGGCATTGCTACAAAACTTGGAAAGCAGTATCATAAAATAAAACGCTTGCATTCCAAGTTTCTTAAATTCGGTGATAAATATAATCTGTTGATTGCAAACAATAATCATAGTGTTGAAAATCCTTGGCGCTATGTATTGCAGTTTGTATCTAATTCTGTTGAACACGGGGCTCGGGGCCGTATAAACACTATCTGAAAGAATCTCCTCAGTGTTTATATGAACAGTCACAATCAAAGCGTGGCAGAGATATTCATGTAACAGATTAATATTTCATTAGAAGATTCTATATTTTTTCAGTCACTGATCTTGTCGGCATCATTGAAAACTGTTGACCGCTTCTACCTTCCAAGTTACTCCAATTTATTTTTATCTTTCGGTCATGTAGGTGCTAATATTAGTAATGAAACAGATCTTTGGATTATGGATATTTGGAAACTCTTAATAGACGAAGACGTCCCAATGAATGATGGATCTGAAGCATTTATTGATGCAAGTATCATGCATGCCAAGTTAAACATTAGGTTTTGCCGTTTCTCCGGAGAAGATTTTTGTAGAAAACTAGATCAATTCATGGCCTCCGAGGCTGGTGACTAAATGCTTTAGGGAGCACAGTCCCGTCACTGTACTATATATGTATGCTACACGTAAATATGATGTAACTCCATCAAGTATTTTCGGAGATATCAACGCGAACAAACAGACAGACAGGCAGACAGCAATTATGAGCTGTGAAGCTACGTAAAGTGGGGAGGGGGAGGCTTAATCGAACTGTCGGAGAGATATAATGTCGGTTTCAATGATGTCCGCAAATCATGATGATTTTCTGTACGTAAAATCCTAATCACTGACCGTTATTCTTCATCTAAATGAACTCACCATCTGCAGTGAAAGGTATTATAGCTGAAGACAGTAATTTATTCGCCGATCGTTAGCTGTTGAGCGTACGAAGGGTAGATGGAAATACTTTCCTGTGTTGTGACGTAAGATGAATTGACAATTGATGGGACTGCAAGAATGGGAGTCAACGAAGATTTCATGCATTTCACAGAATATCTCTGAGATTTTGCGAATAGATTCTACAGTGCCTGATGACAGGGTTGTCATGCGAGATCGAAGGTTGAAGAGTGTTGAAGAGATCACACTATCTTAGTGCATGCGTATTTTCTAAGGTCACAGGAACAACAAACTGAACAACAAGGTAAACAACACGAGTCTCCCGTAGTCACGTGTGCCGCAGGTACAATTATATATAGTGCTCCAGTTAAATGCCAGAATGAAACTAATCAGAAATTGAGCAATATCATGTGGAAACCATGCCATGGACTGGAAACGGCAAGCAAGTTCTGGAGCGGGGAATCCAGATCTACATTTTTTGGTTCGCTCGAGAAAAAACCCCACACAATGTGACCAAAACTATTACAGAAAGTGAAACTGAAACCGCTCATGATCCGAATAAATAGAAATATTAGTAAATTGGAGCGATATGTAAGAGGTAGGAAAAATTGATGACGTCTGGCGACTAAAAAGCAACAATATAACTCCAGAGGAAAGCTTCCCTCAGCACCCTTCTGACTCGAGAATACGGATGTGGCCTTAGTATCTCAGTCGCGCTTTTATTGCAGCTTTTTCACGTGGAGAATATGAAGTATCCACACGGCTCTTATTGCAAATTGTACTCGACGATGGAAATTATATCGGAAACGAACGACGATTTATTTCTTGACCACTCGATTAACCTAACAGAAGCAGAGAAATCCTCATGTGAAGGATCCATCACATTTTTGAACTGACAAAAAATGTCAACCAAATGAAAACGTCGAGATTTCCGGGTTCCGATGGATTCCCCAGAGATTTCTACATGTGTATTGGGGATGGCATCGGTATATTTCTTTTAAGATATGCTCAATATGCTTTTAAATCAGGAACCATATTTCCAGTACAAGCGCAGAGCTGCATTGCTTATCTACCGAAAGAAGGCAAAGATAGAAGATTTCTAAATAAAAGAACTGGCGCCCAAATTCTCTCCTGAAGCTGAACTCAAGGTAAAAAGGAACTAATCCACCGATTCAGCCTGTCAGGCAATATTCGTACCCCGAATGTGTCAGACTATGGGTCAGGCTAGCACTGCGATTGGTTGATATTCAGATAAAGTACAGGTTGATGAATATCGGAAAGTCCAAAATATTGTCTGTCAATTTCACGGAATTCATCCGCGTAACTATAACCGCGCTGGCAATATTTACGACCAGTTGAATTTCAGTGTTGTCGTCAGTGCGGAACTAGTGGAATTGGACACCCCCAGACGGCATTTTTTCATTGAGATTGGTACTGGATAAAATCCAATAACAATGGTTTCATACCGTCTAAGTGATCACTGACCTATTGTGATGAAACCTAATGCCAGAGAATTATTGGTCTGATATCAGTAAAGTAGAATTATTTTAATGAAATCATGTCATTTAACATTGCGAGGGATAGGGAAGATAATGACTTCCTTGTAACCTATAAACTAAAATATACTTGCATCGCTAACATAATTAAGGAAACTCTCCCGTCTGTAATAGACACAGAATGGGTTCATGCAGTGGAGATTTACTGTGGATACCAGTGGAAACCACATACCTATGAGAAAGAAACATATTACAGGACTGTATTGACGTCAAAAAGCTTTTTGCGTCGTGTCTTGGGAGTTTATAGACAAAACTCACTTTTATCTTTTCATTTTAGAGCATATGTCATTCGGGTTCATGCAGTGGAGATTTACTGTGGATACCAGTGGAAACCACATACCTATGAGAAAGAAACATATTACAGGACTGTATTGACGTCAAAAAGCTTTTTGCGTCGTGTCTTGGGAGTTTATAGACAAAACTCACTTTTATCTTTTCATTTTAGAGCATATGTCATTCGGTGGTTAAAAGTTAAAAAGAAAAAAGTCTGATTATAATAACTTATTCAAACAGCAGCGGGGTAGCTAACAGGAGGATCCTATCTCGCCATCAATACTGATCCTAGTCGCAGAAACAGTGTCTCTTGCGACAAAAAGGATGGAGAGAAGAAGGGAATAAACATTGAAAACAACTCCTATAGTCTGTCCATTTTAATTAGTCGTCTACTTTGGAGCTTGTCAAAAATCAGTAGTTAACTCTGCATAAATTTTCTTTTCTGCATCGTGTAGAACAAACTGAATTCTACGAAATGGCCACCAGTACTTCTTGATATCGATAACATATCACGCTTGGAATAACTTTGAAATTCTCTCCATATAAAACTCCAGTACAGTTGTTTCATGTACCGGGTCTCAATTACATAGGGAGACGTCATAATATATTCGTGTTTACTAGCACAAAGGTCATGAATGCCATGTACGGTCATAGAGGTGTGTGCGGTTTATCATTCGGCAGTTTCACTGGGCATGGGAAACAAACGACAATCAAACGGACCGCCTGTTATTACCTTATACGGGATCAATGACCTTTGTGCCAGTCATCATGAATACATTATGACGTCTCACTAGGTAATTGCGCCCGGGTACATGAAACAACCGTATACTGGAGTTTTATATGGAGAGAATTACAAAGTTATTCCAAGCGTGATATATTGTCGATATCACGAAGTAATGGTAGTCATTTTGTAGAGTTCAGTTTGTTCTACACGCTGCAAAAAAAGAAAATTTATGCAGAGTTAACTATTGATTTTTGATAAGCTCAAAAGTAGACGACTAATTAAAATGGACAGACTTTAGTTAGAAATATAACCATATGCAGACGAGACAACGATGGATCCCGACAATCGCTGCAATGAGCCTTGGGCCTATGGAATAAATTTGCTCATTCGTCTGATAGTTTGGATCGGTTATAGAAATTGTGCCCATATTATCAGATTAACTGGGATTTTAATTAAAGTGAACGTAAAGGCTGTGCCAACATACACGCTATGTGGAAGAACTATATCAAAAGTATCAGTTGGCAGCAACAAATATTTTTTGTGATTTTTTCTCTTCCGAAAAAATAATTCCAAACACCGGAATAATTGACTGGTGCAACAATCGACTGGGGTCGGCCATGTTCGTCTATTGAGTAGCCTTGCGCCAATGAAAACGCTTCTTCGTAGCACGTGATATTTTCCTGTGACGTAGTATCACTTTGTTGTGGCCTTGCTGTAACACGAATTGTAATGGCAGAGGTGGCGGGCTCGGTTGTTTCAAGCGTGTTTTGACTGTGTTGCGTGTCTCCAGCAAGTGTTTACCGAGCTGAAACTTGTCAGGGCGCAGTGATGGCTAGCAAAATACATCCGTCTCGGGTTCTCCTCTGCTACAGTCGGAGAAGTTATCATTACACAGATTCCCGTTAGGGAAGCCGGATCTTCTTAAACAGTGGCTGCACAACATCGGCAGATTAGACTGTACTCCAACCGAGAAATCTGTGCTGTTTTCGGTCTATTTTAAAACCGAATGTTTCCAACCTGATCTCTACGGAAGGCTGATGTTGACGCCCAGCAGGAGAGCGAGGAGGCGAAGGAAATTAAAGAAGATGCAATCCCAACAGAATTGTCGCATCGTAGATCAAAGACACCGAGATCAACAACATCAATACAGAAACGTCAGAGTGTGGAAGTTCCGAACTTTTAAGTGAGGTAAAAATAATTTTATTACCGTTTGGCGGGACAGAGACACTGCGAGATAGGCATATTATACGAAGTTTCGAAATCTGGGTCTTCGATAAGAAATATTTCAGCTTTTTACCGACGATCAGATCAAATTTCGTATCTATGTATGTCAACAAAACAGGTCAAAATCAAAACAATCTAACAGTGATCAATACAACACATTGAAACCTGTATATACATACAAATTTGTATAGCAAACCGATTTTTCTCAACCTAAAATCGAATCATATTTTTCCCGACCAAAAAGATCTTCTAAACTATAGCTGCTCGATAAGGAGAATCTCTTACAATCTTGAAATTTATGCAGCCAATCAAAATATATTTCACTGTAAGTTCACTGTCGGAGTACCCGGAGAGAACCACCGCTCGTCGGCAAGTAACTGACAAACTCTCAGACATGGCCCCGGTGGGCTCAAACCCGTGCCGGTTCAACTGTGCGAGGCCAGTAATGAATTAAAGTGATGGATATGATCCATATTCAGGCATTTGCCTCTTATCTAAAAAAAGATGAAGAGTCACCCTCTTCAAAAATACATCCCGTCATATAGTTCACGCTGTTTGAAAACTAGATATTTCAAGCGTATTAGCCAGTACTAAAATGCACTATAAATCAGTTTTGCAAGGCACCTTGAAAGCATGGGCCTAATAGGAATATTGCAGTTATAATAAAAATCTGGAAGTAAATAATCACCTTTTCGAATTTGCCCCCAAGTCAAGAGTGGAAGGACCTGACACCAGGATCACAGCACGATTTCCGCTCAATCAGCGATACGTTAAATCTTGTCCAATTATTTACATGAAATTCACAATATCAAATCAACCTTTTCTTATTCTATTGCGATATTATTTACATTATCCCAAATCATATATAAATGTGGAGAATTCCTTTGAAATATATGGTTTTAGGACCAGAATCATATCGACGATTAATTATTCAAAACGTCTGAAAATGTACGTACAACTCTTCACTGAGTGATATAAAACTTCCACGTTGAGCTCGGTCACTATTCGGATGGGTGACCGGGTGCTGTACTGGCTCGCCTGATCAGTGTCCAGGGTAATAGGAACTGTGTACACGCTCGTGTTCTGGCACATGTAGGCACCGTCGTGATATGACTGAAAAAATGTTGAAAACGACGTCAAATCCTACTCACTCACTGACTCACTTACCCTTCACAGAAGAATAATAAAAAATGGGCAGTAGGTACAAAAGTAGGCACAGAAGACGAACTCTCATGACTCGCCATTCACGATATAGAACTTTACATGATGACACGAGACAATGTATACCAAATATTGGCAAGATATTGCGGTAGAGGGAGCAAGCCCCCGAGAGTGCAAACATTGTCACGCGTCTATCATTTAACTGTTTTATCCGAGCATAATAGTGCAGCTCCGCCTTTGTTGACCCGATCCGGGAAAGAGGGGTCAGCTGTGGTGTGTTTCAAATACATCATATGCGGTATTTGAAATACACCACGGGTGACTTGTGTAGTGAATATATTACAAGGAACCCATCAAAGGAAATCCGATGAGTCATTGGATAAACTTGCATATACACAGTAATATAGGACAAACCAATTTACAGTACGTTCAATATCAAATAACACGCAGAATCCTTGTAACAAATAGTCAAATATAGGAGGTAGATTAAAGTGTCTGTAGAGCCTAATTTTGGTTAGGGTTAGGGTTTTGCTAGGGTATGTTTGTTTGGGTCATCGTCGCCGTGTGACCAATACGGTTAGGTGCGACGTTAAACTTCAACCAACCAACCAAATCGTACAGATATATTTGACCAGACTGCAGTCATGGTTAGACAGTCAGACATTGGAAAATTAGACGAAATATCGATGTGATTCTTAGATATTTTATGGCCACCTCCAAGGAATGGTAATAATGCAAGTAAATGCGACATGCTATCATAAAGAGAGTACAGCCTTTAAATGTGATTCAGAATCCGTTATTTCTAAGACACTGTCTCTGAAGACAACTAATTATGTTATTCATTGGAGATTATCGTTTTAAAACATCTGGGTCCATTGTAACACAAAGAAAGAAATCCGTTAATCTGCCAAAAAGAACAGTCAAACGAACATGCATATCATTTATCAAGTGAAGTAATTGACGATACACCCTGAGTAATCCAGTAATTGACGATACACCCTGAGTAATCCAGTAATTGACGATACACCCTGAGTAATCCAGTAATTGACGATACACCCTGAGTAATCCAGTAATTGACGATACACCCTGAGTAATCCAGTAATTGACGATACACCCTGAGTAATCCAAGAAACTATCATCAATCGGAAGGATACACCAACTTACTTGACTGACTATATGCAGAGGATAAAGAGACAAAGAACTACTCGTTCCATGACCCGTGATGACCTTATGGTACCACGCCCAAGAACTTTTAAGAAGAGTTTTTATGTATTACGGTTCAAGGATATGGAACGACCTTAGCAGTTACATCCGAGAGGCTCCATCAATTCATTCTTTTAAAGCCAGATTCTTGAAATCTCGCGACGTATAAAACTTTTTATTTTAAATTTTTAATCCCATGATTTTATTATCGAAATTCTTACCTTTCAATGTGTATTTATAACATGTGTATTGTTTTATTCCTGTAATTAAGTGTCCAACTTGTACAGTACTAATTTTTATACTGGGCCTCGTGGAAGATTAGCCTTCGGCTAAACGAGCTAACCAGTCTAAATAAAGATTTTATTATTATTATTATTAATACAATCACAGAGTGATCAGTAATCCATCAGAAGTAGTTGATTACACATTCCGAGGTAATCGACGAAGCGGTCTTCCGTTAAAAAAACTCGACGATATCAGTAATCAGTAATCCATCAGACGCAATCGAAGATGTATTCTACTCGATTGTCATAAACTATATGGTTAGTTTGATAAACATCAATATAATAACATAATCAATGTAAAATTTTATTTCTACCTGATGCCTTTTACCTATTTCAGATGCATTGACATGTATCTTAGAAGTTGTTTATTCGCGCATGACTATTCCCAGATATATTCACGCAATATCCAGTGTCATTCAGTTTGAAGAATTCTGAAACAGGTTTATTCACGAGGCTAGTTTGCTGGTCGGGTGTGCCCGTGTGGCGAACAACTTGCCTGAATGGGTTAAAACTCATTGAAGTGGAGAACAGCTTGCCCGAGTGACGCACAACTGGCCTATGTGGCGTACAAAGTTCCTGAAACTTATTTAAACGTATATGTGATGTATATTTAAACATTAAAATTGTGATCTACTTTTCGTTGGAGGATGTATAAGTGAATGCATACGTGTTATATATGATTGAATTGTTTACATCGCGTATCTGTCTAATTATTGCGGATGGTAACAGGATCTGACCCCTGAGGCTGATATTATGAACGAACACCACCTGAAAGGCACATATATCATATATGCAGGAGAAAATATATTTGGCTGTAAGCCGTGTTTAATTAAATGTTTAGAGAGCAGCTGTCAGTGAAAATTTAATGCAACGTTTATATAATGTCTGTTTAATAACGATGACCTAACTACGGTTGGATGCGCACCTTGCCGTTGCCCGGGAGGTAGATTTAGGAAAATGTAATCCTATATCTGCTCTTGCTCTGCTTGAATAAATACAAACAACAGAGAAGTCCAAGGTTCAGAGAAATCTCATCTTCAGCATGTTCTTGGCCCTACTTTATATTTCATCTCTGACTGCTCAGTCACGCCGAGATCGCTGTCAGTTTAGTATACATACAGACTGGAAGATGCAGGTAATAAGGGCATCTGAATGTTTGTCTTCATTATTACACAGAACATTTTCTAAACCGGTATTCCACCAACAGAGGATCTGCGGACGTAGATCTGGATACGGACGATGGATATCGAAGAAGGCGACAAAGGGGATCTCCAGTTTTGGAGGAAGAAACACCGGACCACGATGGAGAAAACTGTTGGCGCTGGGGTTAGGGACATTGGTCGGTGTACCTTTGTCTTATGTCGCCTACGAATATTACCGAATATACTCGTTGGGTGCCGAAGTGGTGTACGACCCAAGTGCTCCCATCTTGTCCCAGATAATACTGAGTCAAAGGATAGTCTATAAGCATACAACTACGCTTGCGCTATTTTTGAACAGGCTCATCGAACTGGAGACATTCAAAGTTCGACCAGATGACGTCATCATCGCCGGATTCCCTAGATCAGGTAAAGTCAGGATTGAGGGTGAGTGTTTAGGATGTCATAATTATAGTGATAAACCAAGGCTAGTTTATCAAAATAATGCAGATCCAGAGGAGGGTTATGATCATTTTCCTCCCTATAGGCCTACTCCACAAGAGTGCTATTCCTTGATGCAATACTAGGGCTGTGCCTAGAATGCTGATCAAACACTGATCGATCTGATGATTGATCAACTTAATACCTATTGTAGGGTAAGACGTCTCTTCTCCCCGCCCATGCTTCATCTCCTGATGCAGACAAATTTAGGGAGATTCCTTGATTTGTCAAAATTAGTCGCTCGTCGGGGGTCAGTCTCTGACCATTAGCTTTAGGAAGGCTTCTTGACCGCATGTCAGGTAGCCCTTGTTCCCCAATAGGCATACATGAAGTTAGCACATAGCCAGCACATGAGCTGCAGACGAGTCACATATTTCTTTCGGGAAGCATCCTATGTATTGGCGGACCGACGAATTATCAGCGATGACATTGGCAGCTGGCTGAATTGACAGATAATCCTGTAGACAAATGTACGACAGAAAATGAAGATTTAATTTACGTGAATCACTGCAAATGGGTCGTCTGCTATTCCTTATGGCTTAAAAGATGGCGGACTTTTTCTGAACAGAAACAGAACTGGTTTGTGGCAAACCTGGTTCCTAGGGGACTTCACGCTTTCCTGAATATAGCCACTATATATCCTATTGCTGCAGGAAGAATTTCTGTGCGCGGCTGTGGGAACGAGGTTAATTCTTCTTAACAGTTACGATGCTTCTGCATATAACTTGCCATTACAAATCAACACCAACTACTGTATGAAGAATGTATGTTGTCGTTATGGTGGTGGTTATCTCCCCTGTCGCCTCTTCATCAGAAAGACGCTGAGTGCATATAACATGTAGAGCTCTTTGTGTAGATCAGGGAAATGCTTGCAACATTCCAAGAATATTTCAGAAGCAGAATGGGAAGAAAACATTTCTGAATACAGGAAAATTATTATGTAAATGATTTGACCACCACTGGATTTGAGAAAATTACCATAAAAAGATAATGTTGAAGGTTTTGAGGGGTAAGCTCAAATGGCGAAAATTCCAAACTGTAATTCAACACACATATTTCATGAAAATGTAAATGAATTCAGACAAAGTGAAATATCCCATTGTTTTCTAAAATGAATTTCACTTATACTGGTATTATATAAGACTAAATTACTGCCCGGACACGCTTTCTAATGAGAATGAGTTAGCCCCACTAAATCACTCAACATCTCAAACCTCTCAAAATCTGTGGTTTAGCAGAGGACATATTTTGAGTAGGAAAGTAGTGCCGCTGAAAAATTAACAAATGCATGCATAAAACTAGATAAATACAAATGTAACTTGAAGATATCAGACCTGAAACTATACACGAACATTAAAAACACAGAAACCTGGACACTCTAAATGAAGAAAGTTTCAGACCTCTAACTTGTCGCGTAAGCACTCTATCTTTTGCTGTGTTAGCAAGACACAGCGCTGGTGCTCAAGTTTTTCCTCACTATAATACAGGACCGTTAGTCCCTACGGGTCCAAATCGCCCCCTAAAAACAAAAAAACAAAAAAATAAACAAGATGGTTTCCCACAAGATAGAAGTCAATAGTTTTCAATGATGTCGGCAAGACATGGCAATGTTCCATATACCAAATTCTAATCACTGACCATTATTCTTTACCAATGATTTCCAAACCGCTTCCAGAGTATGTATCTCAGTCACGCTTTCGTTATGTCTTCATTTGGACACCACGGAGATATAACACATGATTGTCTGCCCACAAGTTACGGAGGATAAGCTTTAGCAACTTTTGGCGACAGTGAAAGTTCGGAAAGTAAACTCTGGTCTTAGACAAAAAAATCTCAGTAATTGATGAGATAGGTGCAGTCAATTTGAAATAAAAGTAAATATTCGCAAGCGCAAAATGTGGTTGCTGAGTTCACCGAAACTCCAATATAATGATATCGCTTTTGGTATTAGTTTTACTCTTCGATGAAGCTGAATTTAGTTTCTTTTTACAATTTTAATATTGCAATCTATGGTATAAATATGACGTTGATACCAGAAACGTTACTATGGTAACTGGATACTATACGATGGAACTCCTGAGTGTTTTAGGAATTAAACTATAAAGGTGTAACGAAAAAAGTCCTAGGACACCGACTGTCCATTTCTAAAAACACCACAATAAACAAACTGATTCCTGTGAAGATTTGTATCCAAGTCTCGCTTTTAATGTAGCTGTCCGTTTGGGTATCTTGAATGGCATGACCACGCGGCTCCTTACCCTTGCTTAAGTAGTATTAAATACAAATATTAGATGGTTGGAGTTATTGAAACTAATAATGCACACCATCGCAAGATGCTGGTGGCCAAACACTGTTACTATGGTAACTGGGTTATATGGGTTGCAAATACATTAAAGAATTTTCGCGTCCATAATCCAAGACCTAATTCATATAATAACATTAGCACCCAATTAAAAGGGTAAACCATAGAATAAATAAAACTAGGCTAATTTCTTGCAAGACCGAAGCGGTCAACATTTTTCGATAATGCCAGCAAGACATTAGATGTTATAAAACTATCAAATCCGTATCTCTGGTCATTATTCTTAATCCATTTTGTGAAATATCGACTTTTCAGCCATCACACTTGTACGAAAAGATCGACTTTTCAGCCACCATACTTGTGCCAGTAATGTTCGTGTATTATGATGTGTTCTAATTTTCCAGCGCTACTTGGTTTAAATAACTTTACTTGCTCAAAGGCAACAGGGGGAGAAATAAACATTGCTTATAAGGACGTCTCCCCAGTACATAGGATTCTTACCAGGGACTTGGCTATTTCCGATATTCCATTTCATGGCCTTATTGTAAAACATCTATGTACACAGATATTTGTGACAAATCGTTATATAATTTCAATCTATATGATTTTAATTGCATGTTTGTGTAACTGAACTGGATCTGTACTTTATGAATCCCTAATATGATGAGGATGTTTTAGTTTTGAGACAGGTAGCGGTTCGAGTTGTCATAATTGTACTGAGACTTTGGTGGGTCAGCATGCACCTTGATGTAAACACATTACTACAATGAATGTTTGGAGATTTCAAACTAGACTTTATTCCATTATAGTCTCCTATTGCCATCGGTAGAGGTAACAAATTACGTGAGATATTGTAGCTGACTTGAAATTACAACGAATATGAATGCATATATAGTAAAAACTATATCTTCAGAAATTCGAGTTGTGATGTTCTCCATTTTAAGTCCAAAGAAAACCACAGCCGGACCGGAGTCTTCTGAAGGTTTATGTTATTTCACCCGGGAATGTCGACGCCCCATACAAGCCCACTTACCGTCGGCACCAGCAAAACTACGATATGATATACTTGTAAAGTCGTTATCTTGAGTATGATGTATGCCAGTCACACTTTGATTGCGACTGTTCCTACGAACACTATGAAGATCTTGAAATACATAGGGCCATACGTTCCCAATTGCGCCACTGGTTAAGCGGAATTAGACACAAGATACGAAACGTACCGCGATAGATCTTGCACGCTATGCCCGTTTCTTGCTACTAGCGTGCGATATTTATCGTCAAAGTTGAGAAACTTCGTGTGGAGGCGCTTGACGATACGGCCCTTTTTCATAAGATTCTGCAATAATGTTTTGTGACGTTGATTAAAATTCGCACATTTACCACAGGATCTATAGCAAATGCTACTAGGCGAGATATGTATACGTATACGTTATCTGAGCCACATTTGTGACCGTCTTAATATCAGTAATATTATAAAAGAGCCCACCAGAGTAACAGCCCATTCGGCCACATTGCTAGACCCAATCATCATTACTGACACCATAAACGTTCAAGACTGTGGAGTAATAAGGGTTGACGGAGATATAAGTGATCACAGGGCTACCTATATCGAGGTTCTAGTGAAACATAACTTGAAACATGCATACAAGAGACAAGTTTGGGTATATAAGGCAGCAAATTTCGAGTTTTTCAATAATTTGATATCCGATTTCGACTGGACAGCAACTCTGGAAAAATCCAAAGATGTTGATGAAGCTGCGGAAAAATTTACTAATCAATACCTGGAATTTGCTAAGATGAATATCCCATATAAAACTGTGACAATACGACCCAAAGATAAACCTTGGTATGATTCTGACCTAAGAAAAGCAATGAGAAAGCGTGACAGACTGAAAAAAAAGGCACTTAAGACTAATAGACTTCTAGACTGGAACAAATACAAACGCAGTAGGAACCAAGTTAATAACATGAAAAAATATGCCCAAACTAATTATTACAATAACATTGAAAACCTACTGGAAACTTCGAAAACAAATGACCCAAAATTTTACTGGAAGACATTGAAGAGATTCGTTAGCGATCCTCAAAATACATCTGAAATTCCCCCTTTAAGAGTACAAAACTCTGGACAAACGGAATCCATCTGTTTCAGTGATATAGACAAAGCGAATGCATTGAATAATTTCTTCGCCTCCATCTCTACTATAGATGATTCGGCTGCCGACTTACCTCAGTTCGAGTATCAATGCGACAGCTTACTAAACAGTATTGCCATTAATGAAGACGAAGTTTGTGATATTATTAATAGCATCGAACTGAATAAAGCAGTAGGTCCAGACGCAATCAGCCATAGAATGCTTAAAGGATGCGTCAAAATCATTGCTAAACCATTGTGTCAGTTATTTAACATGTCACTAACAAGCAAACAATTTCCTAAATGTTGGAAAAATTCAAATATATTACCTATTTTCAAAAAACAAGATCGACATCTCCCTTCTAATTATCGTCCTATATCGCTGCTGAGTTGTGTTTCAAAGATAATGGAAAGAATTATATTCAAACACATCTATAATCATTTCAACTCACACAACCTATTTTATAAGTACCAGTCCGGTTTTCTCCCTGGACATTCAACTGTTTACCAGCTTATTGAAATCTATGATAGTATTTGTAAAGCCCTAGATGAAGGCACAAACTCATGCATGTTTTTTTGTGATATATCTAAAGCCTTCGACACGGTATGGCACAAGGGGTTACTGTTCAAGTTGAAACAATATGGAATTGCAGGTGCATTATTGAATTGGATGAAAAGCTATCTTGAGGATCGATCATCAAAAGTTGTTGTGGGAAATTCAAACTCCAATACACAAAAAGTAAATGCAGGAGTTCCACAGGGTTCCGTATTAGGCCCTTTGTTATTTCTGATATACATTAACGACATAGCGGACAAACTTATAAGTCTTACCAGACTTTTTGCAGATGACTCTTGTTTGCAGTTCACGTCAATTCACATTTGTGATATTGAAAGTGTAGTTAACCGGGATCTACAGTCCTTATTGGAATGGTCAAAACAATGGCTTCTGAACTTTAATGCCCTAAAAACCATTTTAATTCTGTTCTCAAATAAGACTTCTCCAACATATCCTAAAATCTATTTTGACCATTGTCTCCTTCAGGCTTCCACCAACCATCGTCACCTAGGCCTGATCCTACAAGACAACTGCAAATGGAGTAGCCACATCAATCACATTATCAGTACCGCCTCTCAACGCATTGGAATGATGAGAAAACTGAAATATCAGCTTGGCAGACAGGCATTATCTCAAATATATCTATCATTTGTCAGACCCATGTTAGAATACGGTTCTGTGATCTGGGATGGATGCACATTAGAAGAAGCAGATCGACTAGAAAAACTTCAATTTGCTGCAGCCCGAATTGTTTCCGGTCTCCCTGTTTATGCCAGTAGAGAGTCCCTATTGTTAGAAACTGGCTGGGAAACCTTGGCAAATAGACGAAAAATTGCAAAATTGAAAGTAATGTACCAAATTCACAATGGAGAAAGTCCCGACTATATATATAATTTAATGACACCCCAAGTAGGACAAACCACTCCGTACAACTTGAGGAATGACGCAAATTATGCGACACCCCGCACACGTTTAAATATATCCAAAAATTCATTTATCCCGTCAGCTATTCAGGAATGGAACAAACTTAGTTACGATACAAGAAACAAACCATCCACTTCTGCCTTCCACCACTCATTAGCTAAGAAAGCTCGTATATCTAAATACAGTTTGATAGGTTCAAGGAAACTTAACATTGTACTAACCCAACTAAGACATCAATGCAGCCAATTAAACGCAGATTTAATGAGAAGGAATTTGTCTATTACATCTAGCTGTAGATGTGGAGAATCAAGAGAGGATGCTTATCACTATTTCTTTATTTGTACCTTATATAACAATCTAAGGGATGAATTACAAAACGACTTGCCTCCAAACTATAACCTCCAAGATATATTGTCGGAAAACGAGTCATTCACAAATGAAATGAATAATAATATGTGCAAGTCAGTTTTAACATTTATTAAGAACACCTCAAGATTCAATTTGTAGCACGATTACGACGTAGTTGCCTCAGCTGAAGGATTAGTATGTACTAGTACCTAGTTCTGTTAGAATCCTAGCACGCTACAGTCAAGTTCCACCATATACTCAATAATCTGTTATAGTTTGTTTCTCCTCTGTAAGTTGCTAAAAATGCAAATCTAAAACTTATTTCATTTGTGACATGTATATATTCA
Organism: Hanleya hanleyi; assembly: GCA_036873755.1. Taxonomy (NCBI): domain Eukaryota; kingdom Metazoa; phylum Mollusca; class Polyplacophora; order Lepidopleurida; family Hanleyidae; genus Hanleya; species Hanleya hanleyi. The sequence goes on along the minus strand of JAVTVY010050726.1, from coordinate 230,942 downwards.
CACAGGTTCAGCCAAAACGTCATTATTTTTGTTGTTGTAAACACATGCTATGTATCCATATTTGTAGGGAGAGGGGTGAATAAGTTGATTATAACTTGACCCCAATCCCATGTGCTATAATTTGTACAATAAATAAGTTTAAACAAACAAACAAACAAATGTATACGCCATATGCAGGCCCTTCTGGCCTATTACTTTCCAGACAGGGATAGTTTACGATGTAGAAATTGTAATCATCTCTTTTGTGGTAAAGTCGACAAGAGGGAAGGCCAACTTCATTTTTATCGAGCCCGTAGCTTTAGCTGCGGAAAGCTCGATATAGGTGCTACAATGATGTCCGTCTGTCTGTCTATATGTCTGTCTATCTGTCTATCTACAGGACCAAGTAAATGTTAAAGTTTGATCCTAACGCCGGCCCAACCGCAGAAACCCTCATATTTCAGATGCTTACATCGGGCTACACATATTGAATCCATCCACTACCCTCGGGGAGCATGTCCCCACCCCTGGGATCCCAGGACCAAGTAAATGTTAAAGTTTTGGACTTGGAAGATTTTCTTGTCCACAGCTTCTCAGTCTCACCTATGTCGCCTAGAACTAAGGCCAGCCCGACCCCCAGAACTTTCATATATTCCAAATGCTCACATCTGGCTACACTTATTGAACCAGGAGCATGCCCCTATCCCTGGGACACCAAGCCCCACCCTATATCTCCCAAACTGAGCCTTTCCCGAAGCCATACCCTCATATAGTTTTGGAGCTCATATTATCCTATACACTTATTAAACCCATCCACTACCCCCGGGAGCATGCCCCCACACCTGGGGCTCCGAGCCCCGCGCTATATCTTCTAAACTAAGCTTCGCCCGACCCCATATCATCATATTTTCCCGCAGCTTACATGCATTTAACTGTGTTTTCAAAAAACCTCAGTACGTGGATTTCTATTTAAAGAAACCCTCCATTATTCCACCTCTTGAAATTCGTATGAAACCACACATTGTAGCAGCTGGTATTAAAGGGGAATGTTATCACCGGACATATGTAAACGTTAATATATACCTTGATACGGTAAGAAATCTACTATATAGTTTTTCCCCCGATCTTCGAAATTTAAAACGGTAAATTTGGCGATTTAAACGCGTTCCTACCACGAGCCTGCCAAAGTAGTGACCTTTGACCCATGACGTCACAGAGTGAACCAGTCCGCCATAGCATTAGCATTAGCACACGTAAACAAGTCAGATCTGCTCCAATATTTTTCGATTTTTCGACTGTATTCTCGTACTTTGGAGGCATCATACCTCGTCGGTGTGTTGGTGGAGGGTGTAGTCAAATTTTACCTAACAAGCTCTTGACAACTCCACCATGGCAGTTAGCCAAACCAGAAGTGGATATTACACTGACGAAATACACAAAGGCAGAAACGACCCAGCTCATATACACAAGAATTTTGTCTACTGAGAGAGAAATACAGATCGTATTAGGCTATCTAAACATATAGTTCTAGAGATGGTGAGAGAGTAGCATGTGCTACTATCTTTAGCTCTAAAATGTAGCGGCCCTTCTCTTTCGCCGTCTACTTAGGATGGCATGCACTGTTTCGTACAAAAAAAAACGAGGGAGAATACCAATGATGTAAAGGTCACAGACTGGAATTCCCCTCAAAATTTGATTTCAAAATTGAAAATGCCATTTTTTAGACTGTATTGATATAAATTCAGCTTAAAGGTTGATAGAAAATCAGAACGGATGAATATAGAAAAAATATGAAATTTAGTGTTGAATTGGTGATGACATCATGCACTTCGGAACGAGGCTATCATTTGGGCGCCATTTTTGTAACTCTGACAGACGACATATTACATTGAAATCGAGCTGGCGTTGGGAGTATAATTTTCACTTTTTTGAAAGCTACTGGAGTTACTTGACCGAGTCGTGGTGTATAATATGAAATAGGCAAAGCCTAGAAGCGAACGCTGATAGAAAATCTGCCTTCTCTTCTGGCTTTACCTATTACATATCAAGTTAGAAAATTCAAATGAAATTCCCAATATTATACTCTGCAAATGCAGTGGGAAAAAACAGAGATTTGGATGGGAATAATAATAATTTAATTTATTGCTCAATACAATTTCAATTCAATTCATTCATTTACACCCAAACCACTCTCTTTGATATATTGGGAAAAATACATGGATAACTGTTCGAAACAGCTTTTAAACAAATATACAACTATCACAGTATTACAACTTAACATGGAGTGTCAAGTAAACTTACAATCAGCATAACCAAGTTTGTAGTTTAGATACTTTGTTGTATATGATAATAAATTGATATATTAACAATGCTGCTGACAGTTCATCTATGAACTCTTTGCCTACGGAATAAATATTCACAACTGGCCGGAATAAATTATGCAAAAATATTAATTTCCACATATGGTATTATGGCCCTAACATTTTTCCATGGGTACCGTAGGTAGGGTAAACTATATATTTTTAGAAAGGTGAGTTGTCTCACCTTTATTATGGGATATAGAACATTTCTGGTTTTAGGGTTGTCCGAAGTACACCTATAAAAATAGTTCCAAATTGTTCATTCTTTCTCAGACCAAAATAGTTATCCTTCAGTGACTGACAGGCTTTGTAGGCCTATATATAGTCACTTAACATGTACTTAATCTCTAATCTGTATTAAATAATACTCTATTAATTGTTTTCTTTTGAGATATCAGGTTAATACGCACTAAAGTATGGAAGCCTGCTATGGTCACTCTTCCAAAGATTGACCTCAGCTCAGAGATATACAGTTCAGGAGGCAACATGTATATGTGTAAAGAGCTGCCCTACCATAGCACTTGGGGCTGTACATGTATCTATGCTGGGTCTAGTTTCTGAAGAATGAAGAGGTCAAGCTAAAACTAGGTCATCACATGGACTGGTGTTAGGAATATATGTACATGTATGTGGTGAAATTAATGAATCAATGTCTGAGAACTGAAATAGTCTGAGATGGATGCCTTGCCACTTGTGTTCTAATACTTTCATTCAGTGCCAGTACCGGGTGTATGTATGATAGTAGTACCACTACATACGGATCAGCTTGGTATTATGGCCAGTTTTTCGTGTGTTTTTTGGGGGGCTTTTTCAAACAAATAAATACTATTTTGAATTGAAACTCTGGGAAAGAAATCTGCTGCTCAGGAAGCAGCTATATCTCCACTATTGCTACCAGTCAATCAATAGTCTCTGAAAATGATACTCGGATGAGTCGGGTATGACAATCAGTTAATAAAAACTATTTTTCCTGTGAGCCATTAATTACAAAATACTAATTTACAAATGGAAGTACAGTGCAATAAAATCTAGATTATGCAAAGAAAACTTCACTTGCGATGGATGGTACATGTATCTGGCCCAACCCTCAATCAAGCAATAGCATTTATCTTCTGAACCACCTTTCTATATATGCCCATGGGCCTAGTTACAATCCTTAAGCTTTGGGGATTCATATAAATAAAAACTTATGATGGAAACCATTCTTGAATTGTTTGTTGTTTTTTTTCAAGTCGGGAGAAGAAAGAAAACTTACGAAGTTACGTCGCCCACACGGGATGGTGACGCCTTGCTTGGAAAACCCCTTTCATTTGTTGCATTTCATGAGGCTATCTATATATTTTTACAATCATTGATGCTTTGGTGATTCGTATAAATAAAATCTGATGATGGAAACCTTTCTTGAACTTGTATGTTGTCTAGTCAGTAGAAAACAAAAACACAACACACAACGGCCGCAGCCGCCATTTTTGGAGTTTCCCCACACAATTGTCACATGACATGACGTTATTTGGTGATTCCCGATGTAATAAACTCTAAATCGAGGCTGAAAAGAATGTAACCAGTGATTCATATATCACGGGATCGTTAATTGGTCAATTGTTCGCTAAGAGGCCGAAACAACCAATCACAGGTGTGTTTAGATAAGGCTATCAAGAAGCCACTGACAACGGCTTTCCGGCGCAAGTTTAAGAAACGTGAGCCGCTCACGTTGGATGAGCTTGTCAATCTCAATGAGTGCTCGATCCCCCTAATGATGTTGCTACAATAGTGGAACGCTTCATATACAATGCGTTCCAACTGAGAAAATGCAAAAATTTAATTGCCCCTGTGTGATATTCTCTCTCAAATATATTTTCTCAACTTATTATTGTTCCATGATGCTGCGCTTATAGACAGGATAAGGCACTCAACATTGCACTGGACAGGATCCGGTCAAGTTCACAAGACGAGAAAAATTGAAATACTATTGTTGTTGCTTCGACACATATCTCCTCTGAAAATATATTCCATGCAGTATGTGTACACATTAAAATAGTAACGAACGCCGACTTCACGAGAAGGGACGCGACTGCGAGAGTGTTGAAAACTGGAGTCTGCATAAACTCAGAACCGGAACCTGTCCAGCGAGAGCGAAGTGAGATTTGCAACGTCTGCTCGGCGAATATTTACAGGTTACATGCAGGGCCTAGCCATGTTGGACTGAGTTTCGTATTGATCTATATCAAGTTCTTCACAGTCACAAGCTACTGTTATCACTACTCCTTGATTTTTGCCTGGTCATGTTCATATCTCACAAGTTGTTTGAGTGTTATTGTATCCAGTCCTTAATGAACATGTAAATTGTTTTTATGATACAATACAGTTGAATTGAATTGAACGACTTGCCGTCGGCAATGAGTTAAGTTAACTTTTGGCAGCAATTAATATAAACAATGTACATGTATATGTGTGTAACGGCACAATCTATAATTAGTGGAGGAAGGAAGTAAACTGGATAACAATGGTCACTATTTGGCTAAATACTACTTCAGTTACATTCAGTTACAAAAAATGAATAAGAAAAACTTCATGTATACGGTATATCGTTGATACAGATGGTACATATCAATTTGCATTGTGGCTATAATTAGATCAATAGTTATAAATAGGCAAAATGTTGGTTAGGCTTTACTCTCGTTAAATGTCCTAGGCCAATATTCCACATAAAGATAGCTTTTTTTTCTCACAAACTTAGGTACATATCATATACTAGTTTGTATTGACTGGGATGCCTGTATTGCTCCCTCATATTTTCACAGAAAGGCCAGCATGCAAGTAATGGTTCTCGTCGCCAACTGCATTGATTGTTGTCACAGAGTTCACATAGTCTTTCTTCAAGTATTTTATTACTCAACGCCCGGTACTAATACGCATCTTTCAAGTTATGACATTACATCGCCTGAGTGACGTCCCTTTGCGCAGCAACAACGTCCTCTGGTGAAACGATAGGGCCAATCCCCTATCCTTTAACATAGCGGGGTGTAAAGATTACTTAATTCAAGGACTATTTCAGTTGTGAAACATCGAGTTACGCTTTGATGGCCTTGGTAAAGGAGTATTATTGTGAGAGAAATAACATTTCGCTACCCCAAATATTATGGGGTTTCGCCAAATGACGTTGTCAGTGCGCAAAGGGAGTTCACTTAGACGACGTAACGTCATAACTCGAAACATGCGTATTGGAAGTCTATACTCTCTAAAACATCTTGAGCGAAATTCACTCAAGTTTGAGTGGAAATTCATACCACTCAAATATTTGAGTGAAATATTTCACTCAAGTTGAGTGAAATTTGACTCAAGTAATTGAGTGAATGTTACTTCACTCAAACTTGAGTGATTTTGTCCATCACTTGAGCGATTTATTGACCCAAACTTGAGCGGAATCCACTCAACTAGATAACTTGACATGAAGTCGTGCCTAAAACACAATTAAATCACGACTAACAGGACAAAATCGCATCCCAAAGCGTTCCAACGGCCCTGTGAAACCGGTATCTGTAATGTCGGTGCCTTGATATATTCCCATGTATGGCTAAACTAAGACAATGAAAGAAACAATTTCCATCACCAGGGATATCAATAATGTTGCACTGAAATGCATCCATTAATTTCAGTTCAGATTGTTTTACGCTTTTTCTGGCATAAAAATGATCCCAAACATTGGTTGGTTGTGTCTTTACATAGTTGTGATCTATTGTAAAAATATCAATGACAACTGAGAATGAGGAAGAAAATAACCGGATTACAAAAAGTAATTGAAAAAGATAAAATTAAAAGTTTTATGTATAGGGAGTAAATCCAATGTTTTATGTAGAGTTAATTCCCCTAGCTGTAAGTTTCACTTTCGGTTGGAGTTGAAATGCAAGCTAAAGGCAGTATGAGTGTTGCAGCATAAGGCAGTTGAACTACTAATAGTTACTAATCCTAGGTTATGAAAGTAACGACAGTACTAAGATAATGTCATCACTTATTTGTGCAGCAAATTTTAACAAACCTCTGCTGAAATCAACCCTTTGTTGAGCCGAAATATTGGAAAAGTTGCACTTGATGACCGCTGGTGTGTTGACAGTCCGAAGCGTATGACGTTGGTGTTATGAATATTCTTTCTAGCAGACGACAAGACTTTCTGGACTCGTACAAATTCAATTCAATATTTATTGTACTGAACACCCTAGACAGGGCAGAGTACATGTAGAACACGAAAGAAGCAGCATCAGCTTCGAACAATCAAATGTTCGCCCCATACAAATGCAGGCGAGGTATGAACTTTATCGTAGACTCGTACCTTGCCATTGACTCGTACGGATATCTGATTTCCGTTTGAGCAAGGGGAAGGTACGAGTCTAAACTTTATCGCTGATAGGGATTTCACAATGAATACTTGGAGGTTTTATTTGGAGTATTATTGTTTATTTTTGTTTACTGGACTTATTAATTCATAAATAAATCACGTGTGCGTAAGATTTCCAGATTTCCAGAGAAAATCGTACCTCCCGTCATGCATCAAATCACAGAATTCAAGATGGAACCCACCACGAAACCGGAAGTTAGTCAATTCGGTAACAAAATTCCAATCGCTAAGGTAGTAAGGGTACAGATCTCATTTGGACACACGCTCTATCTAAGAATGCGAACGCTTCGCGTTCGCATATAAACATCTCATTTGCGTAGTGGATACATGAGCCGTCAGTGAAATTTGATGTATTTTGTGGGAAATGAGCCCACATGTGAGCGTTGTTGTTGTTGCTGAATACAGGTCAGTCAGTCATTTTTTTAACACTCAGATGTTTTGGCCTGAAAACATTCCTAAGATACATAGATACATAGCCTCCTCTGAGCCAGACCCAAAATGTAGGCCTTTTCACAGCAGCCTCGGAGTCCCAAGATATTTCAGTACGCTCCTCCCTCAACGACAACAGCGATGCAACGTCACAAAACATTATTGCAGAAACTTATAAAACAGGGCTATACCATCAAGCGCCTCCACTCAAAGTTTTGACAAATTTGAAGATACATATCGCATGGTGATAGCAGAATACGACCATAGTGTGCAAGATCTATGACGTTACGTTTTCAAACTCTTGTCTATTTCTGCTTAACCCAGGACTGGGGGTCGTATGATCTATTTACTTCAAGATCATCGTGGTCTTCGTATGCACAGTCACAATCAAAGAGTGAATGAGATACATCATTCTCTAGATGACGAATTACAGCGAATATCATATGGATTGAGAATGCTGATCAGTGATACGGATTTGATGTATTTGGAACATCATGATGTCTTGCCGGCATCTTCGAAAACTGTTAACCGCTTCTCTCTTGCAGGAAACTAGCCTATGTTTATGTATACCATGATAGTTTTGTTTCAATATGGTGCTGATGCCGTTATATGGAATAGGTCTTTGGATTATGGACGGGGAAAATCTTTAATGAACGACGGCTGAACAATGAAAGACGGACCAGACGCTTGTAATCTGACAAATGAATTCGTTTTTCAATAATTGTCAGGTACAACATGGACTCAGGAATTGGTGTACCTGATATCCCATGATGCCGACACAGACAAAGCCACATCGGAGGTTTCGGACAAGCGTATTCCTACGCTTGAATTATTTTTAAACGACTTGCAAGATTATAACACACGTCCGTCGCCGAGATTCTTTAAAACTCACCTGCACTATCATTTGCTGCCACCACAAGTGGAAATAACGCGTCCAAAAGTAAGTCTCTTGATCAAGATTTATTTGAAAATTTGGTCTATTTGAAGGACACTCACAACTCAACATGGCTGAATCTAAAATGGTAGCCACGGTAAATTTTTCATATTTTTTTAATTTCCACACTTTGTCCATTTGTGCTTCAAAAATTAACATCGAAGTTTTCCATCCATCTTAATTTTGAAACACTGGCTTGCAAGAACAGTCTAGTCATTTATTATCGACCAAAGTGTTCCTTCGGATTAAATTATTGAGAGCACAGGCTGAATGTTTTCAAGATTCGCTCGAGAGATCAGGTATCTTACACACTAAAACACTATCCATCATACACTGAATCTCTGGCTAAGGCAGGTATTCGGCCAGCTGGAACAGTAAACTGCTGTATATTGTCATCCTAAATCACTCAACACCAGTCTACCAAAATCTGTGGATTGGCAGACGACAATATTTTGAGCAGGGAAGTAGTGCCACTGGAAAACTAATGAATACACGCATAAAATGAAATTAATGCAAATGTAACTTGAACCTGAAACTATACACGAACATTAATAAAACACAGAATCATTGGAACTCTAATGAAAAGAGCTCAGCATTTGAGCATGTGTCTGTTTGACACTTCGGGTCAAATATTTGATCCCCAGGGTCGAACATAGATACGTACAAAATATTCAGGAGAAAGAAAATTCCAGATCATATTTCTTACCATTCTTTGAGTTTTTAATTTTTGAATCTTTGAATTTTCTTCGATATATCTATTTTGTGTGATCAAACTCATTTATCTTTTGATGTCTTGTACTGTCTTAAAACATGCAAAATGTTATTTCTAAAGTAACAATTTTAAAGAAAAATGCTAGAAAATAGTTTTACTTTGTGGTGAGGACAGTTATTGACTACCATCCCACGATCGCCCTTGAGAGAGCAACTTAAAGGTTGAAAACTTAATCATTTTCCCGTCTATTTTACGCAAGAAATTACCCCGATTACCCCAGTTCGTTTACTCCTCTCTTCGGTTGAAGCACCAGATCTAGACAAGCCCCAATGGGGTTAATGTATGGCACATAACAATCACCTTCAGATTGTCTGTTCCTTTTCGTTTTCGTTTTGGATATTCTTTCTCCAACTCTTTCGACCATTTCTATAATTTCTTATAATGTTTTTTTTCCACAGATAATATACGTCATGAGAAACCCCAAAGACGTAAGTGTGTCATATTTCCATCTACAAAGGAAACTGTACATGGTTGCTCCAGTGAAGGATGATTTCAATCTGTTCGTGGATTCATTCCTCAACAACAAATGTAAGATAAAAAAATTATTTTCCTTTCTTCTGTTCCTATTTAGTACACTAGTAATCTAAGTAATTTATCCAAAATACACGGAACTTCCGGACACAAACCGTTTCGGCCATGCAATAAGTTCGCTCTGGGATAGCACAGGTTAAAATCTCGAGCGGCAAAGACCATGAACAATCTCATTCGCCATTATAATAAACTGTTTGGGGTTATCTGAGGACACCCGGAAAGTTCACACACAACCGAATCAAAAACATCTGAGATGCCTTCTCCCACCAAATACATCCCAAAAGACTAAGCGTTTTCTATTCCAACTATTCAGGAAAGCGCGAATCCCTTTTTCAGTGAAGATATATAAATATACTACATAATCATATAATCATACTCACATACTCATATTACTGACTTACAAAGGCGAAGAGATGACGTGTTGCGCAACATGGATCTGTAAATTATTCGGCGATTCTGTTTCAAGGCGCGAACGTATTTTGCAGCAGACTGTAGGGGTCATTATATTACCCGTGATAGCTTACAAAACAACCTCAGTCTAGATGGGACTTCCATTGTGTCATAAATCTTATCACTGTTAGGTTAACCATAACAGGCCTCGGGGAGCAGCTGAGCATTATCGCTCCCCATGGCAAACGCTCTACCCTATCTCCGGAATGACAAAAAATGAAAATCCTGTACAAATCCCACTGACCCATAATGAGGGCACTGGGTTAGATAGCTATTGTAGCTAACCAGGTTTTATACCCTCTATAAATACAGTTATTATTAATATTATTATTAAATGAAGAGCTGACACTCCGTTACTTTGTAGTTTATCCTATTGGGGTCATATGAGCCTATTTGCATGACCCCCTGGGCAGAGGATCATGGTCAAATTAAAAATGGAGACCATGTGGGGTAACTTGAACTGAGAAGTTATGTTTTCGTCATTTTTCTTCAAATGTCCTGATTTCTGCGATGAAAAGTGGGCAAAAACTATTTTATTTGAAATTCAAACTAACCAGAAAAGCTATAACGTTTGGCAATTCAGCAGTTCGCTTTTATATAATGATGAGCTTGTAGAGAAAACAAAAGTTTTTTTTGGAAGCATTAGAGGGTGAAGTTTTTGGTTTCCCCGTAACAAAATGGGAATGGATCAAATACAAAATCAGGTTAATAGCTACAGACTGCTCCAAATCATAAGTTAAGAAAATACTTGAAGAACTCTCTATTCTAGAAAGTCATTTGTTTTCTAACAATACTGACGCTCTTGAGGAAGAGTATACCGAAAGGAAATCCGTGTTAGAAAAAATATATGAGGATAGGGTGTAAACTCACAAAATAGTGGACTTCTACGCCACATTATACAAGTCCGGACTTTCAGATCAATATTATGATCAATTAATAGCAGATCTATATATGAATATAACCAATTTGGAAGATGATGAAAAGGTTATACATGTATATGCTTGAATAACAAATTAGAATGGAAGAATTAAGTACTACTCTAAAGGACATGCAATTCAATAAATCACCTGGATTAGATGGACTGAATGTCAAGCTTTACAGTTTGTTTTGGAACAAAATTAAATCCTTTTATTTCAGGCACTCACTTTTCATCAATAAATTCAGGTGAGATATCAGATACTCAGAGAAGAGGCATCATGACATTGGTCGGCACAAATCTGACGATTTCAATAACGGGACCCATTACCCTGCTTAACATTGATTACACAATCTATATAAAAACTTTTGCTAATTGTCTGGAATGTCACGTGTACAAATTAAGCCATGTAAATCAAACAGGGGTTGAAAAGGACCTAAACATTAGCGAAAATATATTTTAAAATAAATATATTTATTTTAAAATATTAAAAATAATATTTAAATATTTAAATATATTCCTAGACTTTGAGAAAGCTTTTGATTCCCTTGAGCATACATTTATTGAATATTCCCTAAAAGCGCTGAATTTTTGGCGTCTTTCATTAATATGATGAAGTTTATTATGCAAGTATTTCTAGCTGTGTTGTCAACAAGGGCAAACGCTCTGACTGGATTTCTAATGGCAAAGGTACCAACCAGAGATGACCTTTATCGCCATATATTTTTATCACCTGTGCTTAGCTCGCGAACCATTTACTTCGAGAGAACCAGATTATCAGGGTATTACCGTTGGAAGCACGGAATGTAAAGGTTTACACAATGATCAAGAATGAAAATGAAAAGATGCAAATAAATGCGCCATTTATCCAAATTAACATAGTTGATTTGCAGACGGTGTGCCAACTTTTTCGTGTCAAAATTGTTACATAAGCTAAACTACTTTGACTAGCGGTCAGTAGAAGATTCTGTACAGAAAATTTTAAGCCTTCAAAATCCCAAAATGAAGAGAGGGTTTCAAATCTGGCATTAGTATCCTTACTAGACTTCATGGCTGGTGATCTTCTTATAATCATAAGGCTGTAATAAATAAAAATAAATACGAAAAGTTGTATCTGGAAGAGCAAACCCGAAAAGGTAGCACTAAAAAACTTATGCAACAGCATTTGCGTGGAGGGTTTAACGTTCTTTGCTTCGAGTTTATGGACAAGGCACTGAAATTGGTCTGGCTGGTTCGGTATTTCCGAAACTCGAAACTTCAGTTTCTCCTGAAAACTGTTGACAGCTTCTCTCTTCCAGGAAACTAGCCTATATTTATTCTATGATTGGTTTTCTTTGAATTTGGCACTAATGCTATTATTTGACTTAGATCTTTGGATTATGGACGAGAAAATTCTTTAATGGACGACGACTGAATAGTGAATGATGGGCTAGTCGCTTATATTTTCATCTCCAGCGCCAAAATCATTTCCGGAAGACATATCTTGATGAGTTGCTAAATACAAATGTGGGTTACACTTTATTTTAAGATGTAGTTATGATGTTAGGTACCTGGACAAAGTCCCACCCCGCCACGCGGATAACTGGAACGAGTTACGCAATGTAGACATCAGCCCATTTAGAACAACAAGCTGTTCACTTGAAATAGACTAATCAGAGAATGGCATGAAGCGGGCATAATATTTATTAGAGATTTGGTTGGCAGGGATGGCTGCTTGTAGAATAAAGATGAACTAGGTAAGAAATATAATCAAACAATAAGTAACGCAACGTACAACATTTTCGTTAATTGTATAAAGCGTAAATCTCGCTCCAACTTTTCAATGAGAAAAGCCTTTGTCCTAGTCAGAATTTTTGACAGAACAGTGTTCTGGTCACGGCTAGATATTTTACAACATTTACGAAATATTTTGTGTGGAGATGAACCAACAGATTACTCCACTAATTTGGGGGTATCTATGATAACCTACAATTTCAAAATAAAAAAAAAGAGAAATGGAATTTAAAATATTGCACAATATATATACCCATGTAATAAGTACTTATTTCGCATAAGGATGAAATCGTCTCCACAATGACTCTTTTATAATGAAGGGTTTAACAAAAAGCATACCATGTTTGACTGTCCACAAACTTTGTTGGAAGTCATTCCTGGAATGGGTTAACAATGTGTTCAATATGATATTTGATGTTGTTGTAGGAGGTAGTGAAATTCTGGATACTTAAGGTTCTTATATAATGGCTGTGTATTATATGGAAGCGGGATGCGGCCAATCAGTTTTTCGTGTTTTCGCCTTTGATAACTCACGGCGCGAAAAAACGAAAAGAGGAGACTGTGTCGAATTTCGCGAGATTTTGCCTTTTTCTCGTCTTGTCGTTTTCTCGTGTTCTCGTGTTTTGATAACGCGTGGCACGAAAAGACGAGATTGCAAGGCGAAAAGACGAGAATGCGAGGCGAAAAGACTAGAAAACGAGGGCCAGAAATCACGTTTTTTCGCCACGTTTTTTCGTGTTCCCGCGTTATCAAAAGGCGAAAAAACGAGACAACGAAAACACGAGATTCGACCCGATCTCGTTTTTTCGCGTTATCAAATGGCGAGAAAACGAAAAGGCGAAAAAACGAAAAGACAAGAAAACGAAAGGACGAAAAAAACGAGAAAATGAAAAGACGAGAAAACGAAAAGACGAGATTCGAATCTCGTATTTTCGGGTTTTCGCGTGGCGTCCATAGTGCGCTGGCATTCAATTCTGCGAATGACCGGAAGCATTTGAAGTTTGGGAGGGTGAGTATTTGTGGTTTAAAATTATGGCAAAGTTTCCTCAAATTATTGTAGCTCTTAAACCTTTACTAAGTCCACTTTGTTGTTGCTCTTTGTGTGCATTTGCTTCTATAAAACAGTTTAAAACGACACATTTTAAGTTAGGTTTATGTTGAGAATTGCGGTACTGTACCGATGTTTTAGAGGTTCTGTAAGATAGAAAAAGTGGACTTAGTAAAAGTTTAAGAGCTACAATAATTTGGGAAAACTTTGCCATAAGTTTGTTCATATTTGCTGGGAATGTCCAAGAAAATTGGTTTACATTCCTCTGATTTTATACTTTCGTTTATTCATATAAACTGGGTAGAATGACTTCATTACCATTTGACTCACATTACAATATAGGATATTACGATATTCCCGTCACACGGGACTATGTATGAAAATGTATAAGTCTCGGTTGTTTATCATTTTCAGTGTTTGCGTGCCCATGGTCGGATCATGTTAAAGGATTCTGGGAGAGGAGGAATCAGGAGAATATTCTGTTTCTGAAGTACGAGGACATGATAAAGGTGAACGTAACTCTTAGGTTATGCAGTCCTTACATAAGCTTAGATCATGTTGCTCTGGAAACCGCTATGTGAAGGGATGTGTCTCAGTGGAAAAAGAGCATTGCTCATGACGTCACTTCCGTTATAATGTGACTTCCAGTGATTAAGTAATCATGGCAAAATGCCCCACAAGTTTTGAGTGGATCATGGAGTGCCTGGTCAAAAAGGACCATGGTTCTTTGAGGCATATGGCCGCAAAATTCTCAGACGGCCGTCAGATGGCATTCGTCCATTGTTGCCTTACTGTTCTGCTACCATCTGATGTTCACAACAAACAACTAAGACATATCGTTAGGGTATTTCAATCTTGAATTCATCTGAGAATTAAGTATAATAAATTGATTATCGTATCTTACGACAACCAACTTTAATATAGGTTTTTGTAGCCTTCAACACGTTGGTTGGAACAAACCGTAATAAATATGAATGACAGTGCTATTTTGGACGGTTGCTATTGTTGACGGATGCTATTTTGGACATTTCATGCCGTTACACACACAGCGGTCATGAACCGGGACAATTCTACACGTCGTGTTTGAATAGAAAGAGAAAACTCATAAATATATGCCAATGAAATAAAAAGTATGTGAATAATTAGCCCGTGAATAGTCTGATTTATTGCAGCTGAGGTTGAAAAATAACGCCATTTGATTCCGAAAGTGTGCAAAATAGCACACTCACTGGTACTCTGACATGTTAATTTTACTGATCTCTCAATGCTCCGAACGCACAAATGGTATCACAGATGAATATAAAAAAATATGTCATAGATCAGTTCTGAGTCGAAAATGCCTGATGCCAAGTTTCATCTTGACAGATCCATTCTCTTTGAAATTACACGAGAATAACCTCTAAAAAACCCCTCAAAAATAGCACCGTGACCCTTAATGATATTCAAGGTGTGACGGGGATGTGGTGAAAGAAGGGAAATAGAAATAGACGTTTCCGATAGGAGACTTCATCAGTGGGGAACGAACTGTACCATTTACTTTGATGCCTATACGCAGGATATAGATGGCGCTGTCCGCAAGATAGCGTCGTTCCTGGGGAAGACCTTGACCGAAGAGCAGGTGGCTACCATAATCCGGCATTGTCGTTTCAATAACATGAAACAGAATGATAAAGCTAACTTTAAATGGTTGGATGACAATGGAATAACGAAAGGCATTGAAGATGTTTACATCAGGAAAGGTATGTAAAATGTCACAATAGACCGATTAAACTGTATGTGTTAATATGAACAGGCATAATCTAGATAGTGAAATATAATATAATCCAGAAAAAAGTCCTCCGTTCAAATTAACATATGAAATATATGACAATATAATATAAAAAAACAACATTCGAGATCGCTCCACAGCTAATCACATTTATTTGCTTCGCTGTCAATAAATAAAGGGTAAGCAATGTACATGGAATATTACTGAACATATAATTATATAATGAAGCACTTTCAGGAAGGGACAGAAAGGACGACGGAATGAGCAGGACTGTAACGTTGCTTTTAACACGAAAACATTATGCAACTTCTTTGTGTATTAGGTTGTGATGTTCTGCTGTCGTTATAAACGGCATATTCAAACCAAATTATATCTACAATTAATTAGTTTGGTTTCTAGTTCCCCGTTTCTAGTATGCCCCCTCCTCATAACCAATATTATCAAAAACGTCGTGGAACACACATTTTCCGAGCAGTGCATCAAAACTGTAGCACTTTAGTAGAACAGATCAACCGTTTGCTCAATATACTAAAAACACCCGAACATACTGCCTCGTTCCCACCTTGCAATGTAGGAAAAAAGGCTTGAATTTTATTTATGTATTCTTTGTTTAGTAGCGTTTGAAGTATAACCGTATTTTATTGTTGTCACCAGGTCAAGTTGGAGATTGGAAAAACTACTACACAAAGGATCTAAGTTCCCGGATGGAGAACATGGTGGACGAGACTTTGAGTGGCACGGGATTGACGGTAGATTACGAAATTGATGAGAGTTAATTCACCTGGAGATATAAAGGAATCAGTTATCCTGGGTCGAAACCCCACGATGACTGTACTGCTTCTGAGAATTTATTAAAAATCATGATGGCATGGAAATGAAAATCCGCTGTCTTTGTCCATGCTATCTGTCAGTTAATACCAATTCTGTAGAGGACAGCCTTGGATGGTGGAGTGCAGAGATATAAGCTCATCAGGCTAGGGGATATCACGCCCATACTGAAATAGATTTGATCGGTAGAAGACACATTAATGTTTTGTAAGTCATTCAGGGGTAGCAACATGTTTACGTTTTTTCGTGCCATAGACTCGTTCTGTCTTTACATGTCCATCCCCACCGGCCAACATCAATACACTAATTTTCCATTCTTCAAAATCACATCAACTACATGTACATGTGCTCAGCGGTGGTTAGATTTAAAGGAAGAGGAATTCCTTGTTCGATATAGCCCACGCCTCGGTTTAATGTGCTATGTCTACTTTGTTATAAACCTCAGCTATTACTTATATCTGCATTTAATTCAAGTACGTTAATAATACATGCACCTATTATTATTCCCCATAAAATGGGTTGAACTGATATTAATAAATTATAGAATACTTTTGCCCCCTTTTCTCTGTACGTAATAATTGTCGTTTTTATTTAAATAATCATGACTGCACTTGCTAATTTTTGTTATATGGGAATTATGGCTAATGCCGTCAACAATGTATACTATACTTACTGTACAGTTTACGTTGGTTAAGCTCTCTAATGAAGCTTACTGCGACTCAGTTGCGCGTCATATAGAAGCTATATAGTTGTATGTTTATACTGTTTTATGTACATTGTTCCCTTCACGTTTATATATGTATGGATCGCATCGGCTTTTTTCATGATTTATGGAGAAAGTCTGTCTAAAGTCTGTCCATTTTAATTAGTCGTCTACTTTGGAGCTTGTCAAAATCAATATTTAACTCTGCATAAATTTTCTTTTTTTGCAGCTTATAGAACAAAAGGAACTATACATTGTTTCATGTACCGGGCCTCAATTACATAGTGAGATGTCATAATATATTCATGCTCATTGGCACAAAGGTCGTTAATGCCGTATAAAGTAATAACAGGCGGTCCGTGTGAATGTCACTTATATCCCATATTCAGTGAAATTGCCGAATGCTAAACCGCACACACCTCTATGACCGCACATCTTATTGTTGACCCTTGTGCTAGACGACACGATTTATATTATGATGTCTCCCTATGCAATTGAGTCTCGGTACATGAAACAACTCTACTGAAGTTTTACAGGGAGAGAATTACAAAGTTATTTCAAGCGTGATATATTATCGATATCATGGAGTAATTGTAGTCATTTTGTAGAGTTCGATTAGTTCTACATGTTGCAAAAAATAAAATTTATGCTGAGTTAACTACTGATTTTTGATAAGCTCCAAAGTAGACGACTAATTAAAATGGACAGACTATAGTTAACGAAGTGAGACCAGAGCTGATATCTAGCTTTGGATGAACATCTGAAAAGTTGCAGACGCATTCGGAAGACCAATAGGCATTTCCCTGAATCAATAGTTTTCCATTTGTATGATTCGTCTTATGACTATGATCCTCTTTTGGTCTTACCTGGTTATATCAGTTTTTTCTGATCCCTGTAAGCCTCAGAAACAGTTGTGAAAAACTGTCCTATATCGGGCATCAGAAAAGCTTGAAGCAACGTTTCTGCATTCAATGACCACTGGTCTAAACATGTCAAGCGACCATTGCACTGGCGCAAAAGTTCAAATGTCTGTTGATGCATTTGATAAAAGGTTTTGATGATCCCTTTTATAGTCAATTCATAGTTATTAGTGGCAATGTTCTGTATTATTATTAGATCGAATCAGTACATATTTGAGTCGTTTTGTGCATCGACATATCCACGTTTCTGAATGGCTCCTCGTGTCCAACATCAATACTATATACTCAGCGATAACACTTGATGAGCACAACTAAATATCGATATCGTTTTTTGAGATATTTATCTCCAAATATAATAAACTTTGAGCGAAGACAATTTGTGGTGTAGACTTATCGAGTTATTTTCTGACATCACATCCGCCATCTTAGTGAACATCTACAACGACAAACACAGTTATGAGATACATTAACCGGTACATATTACCTTGTGTGGCATTCTCAATAATGACCCAATCACAAACGTCAGTTTCCCTTGAAAACTATTTGAAACACCCTGGAACCATAGAAACATAAATCCCCATCATTATTCGTACATTGTGTGTGACAATTGGGGTGTAACGGGTCACGGGTACATTGATTCAACTAACCTAGCTCCATACTTTCATGTGCATGTATCACAGGAATTCCATTGGAATATCCTCAACATAATCATATACGTTCGCTTTTGTAATGTAGCTAGGGAACAGTGCATTCCGAAGTTAACTTTCTTGTTCAAGGGTACACTGCATTCTTGCAACATAACGTATTAAAATCCGCAAACTTCAACTAACTGGGGCACCGGTAAGAAATAGGGTCGTACTCGTGGAGTACCCGGGAATGAAGAGGAATAGGACGCAGACGTCGTGATATGACTGGAATATAGTTGAAAGCGACGTTACATCATATTCACTCACTCACTCAATCTTCAACTCCCGCGGTTTCAATTCAACATGCAACTCGTAACCGGGCAACTACTCTCGTTGTGTAACTGGGTTTGTGTTTCTCCTGTATCAGAACTGATATATCGACTTCAGTCGATGATATATCATTCGATGATATATCAGTCGATGGTATATCAATCGATGGTATATCAGCCGATGATATGTCAGTCGATGGTATATCAGTCGATGATATATCCGTCGATGGTATATCAGTCGATGATATATCAGCCGATGATATATCAGTCGATGGTATATCAGTCGGTGGTATATCAGTCGATGATATATCAGTCGATGGTATATCAGTCGCTGATATATCTGTCGATGGTATATCAGTCGCTGATATAGGCGTGAGATTCAACATTCCGTATTCAACCGTCGTCCAGAAAATAATTCCCATGTCAACCACATATCTACTTCTATGTCCATAGTTGTAACAATCACAGGACCTAATTCTCCAGTAGCTTGCGTGTTACTGTCTCTACAAATATATATATATAGGTTCATTGTTTTGGTGGGATATTTAAGCCATACGATGTGGAGCATTACAGATTAGTTTTTCTGGGTATTCGTGCATTTACCAGGTTTACCCCATGTTGAGACGTTTCTTCCATCAGACGCCCACAATGCTCATTCCTTAACACCAGATGAGTTGTTTGAGCGGGTCTATCATCACAGCTCCCGAGCTAGCGCATCTAATTCCGCTTAAGCCGGTGCTAGGGGTCGTGTGGATACTTCATAGTCTCCACATGAACACCTGCAATAAAAGCGCGACTGGGATACTCAGGCTACGTCCGAGAATCCACCATATTCTCGTATCTGAATGTGAGGTGCCTAGGGATGCTTTCCTGTAGAGTCATATGGTTGCTCTTTAGTCACCAGACGCCGTCAGTTATTCCCACCTCTTGCATATCGCTCCAATGTATATGGGACAATAACCCGAACTTGGTGTGATTTAATAGCAAGCGTCAGATCCGACATTCAATATTCAGCCGTCGTCCAGAAAAGAATCCCCACGTCAATGACCTAAGCGAATGGGCACACATATAATGCTAATGGCCATAGTTGGAACAAGCAGAGGCCCTCATTCGAAAGAAGCTTGCCTGATACTGCCTTGTATAGGCCAATGACCCGAACGTGGTGTGATTTAATAGGAAGTTGCAGATCCGACATTATATATTCAGCCGTCGTCCACAAAGGAGTCAATAATCAAAAAACATATTCCGCATGACAGTTCGCACCAACTCCAAATGTGTTTGAAATAAAAAAAATAAAAATAAAAACACACGATAGTCTCTTATAAGAGAAAAGCGGTCGACTGTTTTGGACATTAGCGGGCCTTTGGAAATTAGTAGTGTCTGCAGCGCACCAAGCTCGCTATAGTGCTGTAAATGATATCAAGCTTCTAATTTCATGGCGTTCCCACCTTTTAATTAGATCCATGTGCGTTATAATCCGACAACATCAATATCAGAGAGGTGGAAGCGTCAAATTAGACTTGGTCCTACGATGTAGGGTAGCAAGTAGCTTCAATATTCGAAGTTCATTTCTAGAGGTTGAATTTTTCTGTTTAATTTCAGTATTTGTTCATCAGGTTGATAGAAGATAATAAATGAAGACAAAATTGGGGGATCATAATATTCGTTTTAGCTAGAACCCTTTTTATATATCCATGTGTGGGAATCATAGAAACGATTGCTATGTGTCATGCCTGTGATCAGCATACATCTGAACTTCACCACTATTTTGGGGTAAAACCCAAATAGTAAAGTATTGTCTGTTTATAAAAATATTGCCAGCAGCAGAATGAACTAGAAGTCTAAGTAACGTCACGATATGGGTACAATTTAAAGGCCGTCTCTCTGTATTAATCCTCGCAATACACATCTTCCAGATTATTGCTTGCAGAGGTGAGTACAGCTAAGGCAAAACAGTCAACTGTGAAAAATTTGTTTCTTGAAGTTCATGTGGAAACATTCAATACAGCTTTCCAGAGATGTCGGATTTTGTGTGATAAGGCTAATTAAACTTAATAGTTCGTCTATCATCACCGCCCTGTCCTGATTTTCTCGCCGACCCGAACATGTTGATTATTTTCTGTAATGTCTAGGACAGGTTCTTTCGAGCAATGTGTGCCGGCAAGCATGTAATTCTCGTCAGAATTCAGATTCGCAAGATGATTCATTAATAAATATGTAGAGTCAGTCATCTACATCGTACTTCTGTACCATCGCCAGATGCAAACATAAAATTAATTTGGAAAGCCTGGCTATAATTCGTCAGACAACTTGGGTAGGCTTCAAGTTCATCATCAGTTACATGTGTACTATGTATTTGGATATCCTAACTATAATCATTCAAAAAATATTGCAAAAACTAGAAATTGACATTTTAAATTAGGTCAAGATCAGTAAATTTTCATAGGTTTTTGATCCCTCACCAAGTGCAATTGTTGTATGAATTCCTTCAAGAGATATTCTTCTCCACACGGACAATGGACAGACAATGGACAGACAGACGCCGCCGATGACAATATCTCTTGGCCAATTTCGGGAAAGTGGTAATAATCAATCAAAATCAATTACTTTGGGGTTTGGGTTTTACATGGAATTTGATCAAAATCCATATCTCTGGTGTCCAACATTTCTGGCATAGGTGACCTTGACCTTTTGACCTCAAAGTATATAGGGTTATTCTCTGTCCCGTATGCAGTTAGGCATCAAGTTTTGAACTAATTCTGGACTGGGACAGGAGATTTTCCTTATTTATAGGTTATCTGGCTTGAGTGAACTTGAAGTTTCTTCTTTGAATCATCGGCACTATGTATCCAAATTTTGGTACCGAATAATACACTAGAACTGGAGGTCAAGTGACCTTTACTTTTGATCTAGTGACCTCAAAATCAATAGACCGAAAGCTATTCCTCAATTATACCTTCAGTTAAAATTCGAAGTGAATTGAGTGAATAGTTCTCCAGTTATCGTGCTAACGGGAAAGCGTGATGGACACACACACACACTGACGGACACACAAACAGCGATTTTATATCCCTCGAGCTAACTAAATATTAACGGAATAAAGCCAAACTGCGACATCCCCCATTAGAACATCCCATATGATATGCATAACAAGAACGGGCACAACAAATCGAGAATTTATCAATATAGCACCCTTAACATTTTCCTTAATATGAAATTGTAGAATGTTGACTTAATTAGCTGATAAAGCTAATTAAACGTTTTAAATAGATCTGAATGCAAAACTATTTAACCATCCCCTCCCAATTTATACCATGATGCAAAATATTTATATGATGCCTGTAAATATTTTACACCATGGTATATGTTATTTATGGGCATCCTATAGATACAATTTATGGCAGGTTTGGCGATTTTATACCATGGTACAAAATAATTACAGGTATCCTATAACTGTTTTGTACCATGGTATAAACTACAGAATTATGGCAGGGATGGCCAACCATACATGGTCATTGGTAGCATAGTCTCAGCCATGGTAGCTGAAAATTCTATTTGGTACAGTTCTCTGATGCATTAGCACTGTACTTTGTACACTTTTTTAAACAGTGGTGATACAGAGAGTGAAGATAATAAGACTATGGCTAATATACATGGTACTACAGCTAAGGTGCGTAGCATATGGATATGTCTGCAATGTGGGGTACGTTCTTCATTATTTTTCGATTATAAAAGTATTTTGACCGTAAGTTTTAGAAATTCACCGGAGAATTTCAACTGCTGATTCAGAGGCAATGTAGTTTAATGCAGTCCCATCTACAACATTCTTGATTATTGTATGCGCTTTAGAACAGGTTAACCGGAAGACTATACTATGAAGTCATGTGGCTCTGTCAGTATGTCGGTACCTCTTCCTACTTCCCTTATATGTCTTGTAATTCAACTATTTAGCCTGCTGATCATGTTCACTTTTCCAGTTGACTAACAAAACATCATATTCTTTTAAGATTACCTGGTCACATATTTGTTAAAAATTACAAGCCGAGGCAAATCCTTCTATGATATGGACTTCTTTTAATCCATGAGATGCTGATAATATAAATGTACACAACACGATAACTTTTTCATTTCTGAAATTTCTAACAGGGACTTCAAATAATGTATTTGATATCTACAGTACAGAGAGTGAATATGGTTCATGCGTGAAGATTCCTGGCTACAGTCTTGGCATATTATTGAGAATATTTACAAATATATTCCTTGCTGCCGTGTTTGTTTGACTACATGAGACAATTTGCCATCATGATTCACATTAAAAATTCTTTATAGAAGAGGGCTGGTTACAGGATTCGGTTATGACACTTGATCAAGCTGTTGGTAATTAACTCTTTACCTTATTCTGAATTAATGATAAAGGAATTGGTAGCCAATATTACTCTGAGTATTTTGAAGTTTATTTCATCATTCAAGGTATTTCCTGTTAAAACCTGTGCAGATCAGCTCATTCTTATGATGAACGTCAACATGTGTATTGGGTTGTTGGACGTCCATACAGGTCCGTGTGACCATCCTTGCTCTTAAAAGTGGATCAGTCCACAGTTTGCTACATGCAGGAAACAACTGGCTTAGCTGTGTGATATTGCTTTAATGAGAGGCTCCTAAGAAGGGAAACACTCAAATTCATTTGCCCAAATTCCATTTTAAATATAGTGAAAACAATGAAATGGGGAAAGCGAGAGATAATTGGAAATGCAGTATACAACAGATATACATTAATATTGACCAAGCTAGCTCTTTCATGTAAAAAAATGTGTGATATACATCAATGAAAAATGAAAAAATGTGTATCATTGAATTGCCATTTAATACTATATAGCAAAAGGGGGTAATTTGACAAGAGGAAGTACGCAATCAGTGTGTAAGTTTCATCCAATGGCATAATCGATATCGTATGTCTGTCTGGTTCTAATGTCCAGCGTTAGACCCCGGGATAGGCTATAGTTGGTAGTACAATGTCAGCTTTGATATCTATGCCAATCGGTGACATGTTTATATGCCATCTAGTCAATTTCATATTCCACTTTTAGTCCAGTGCCTCGGAAACTCTCGTCGACCATTTTGTTCATCCGCTCACTCTGGTCAGGGGTGTAGTAGTTCTTCCAGTCTCCTACTTTACCTAAAAAGAATGAAATATAATATAACTGGATATGCTTGACATGCGCACTGGCTTACGGATCTTCATTTATTCCTGATGCACTTGATTAACCAATCAGTACTGTTCGGGTTTCTGGTGTCATAGAAGAGATAAAATAAAGGACATGGTGTGGGTTAATGAGATTTTGGCCCTCAAGAGGTGCGATTTGGAGTGCGAAAATGAAACATCACGTACAAAATCATTATTTCCGTCAGCTTAAAGAATATGATCTTGTCGTATGGTCCGCGTAATTTTCAAGCCCTGGGTCTTAGAGATTTTGGATAACTGCATCCTGAAATAGTGTTTTTGTGCAAAGATCTTTGTTTCGAGGTGAAACCAACACCTTTTTTCTCTTTGTAGCTTTTTGAACCCAGTCGAGAACCAAAATCGTTTTTGGACAACTGGTATCTATTGACATGACCAATATTTCGGGGTAAAGTTTAACTTGGTTCTGGACTGGCTTCATAAGTTTACGGAGAGAAAAGGGTGCTGTTTTCACGTGGAAATGGACGATTTTACACAAATGCGCTACTTCAATATGTTGCTATTCAAAAACACTAAAACGCAGGGCCTGGAAAATACTCAGACCATACATCAAGATAATATACTTCAAACTACCTGAATTTTTTTTGTACGCGATATTTCATTTTTGTACTTCAAGCCGCATGTCATTGGTGTCAACATCAATTAAACCGCTCTTACAGAGTTTTGTACATGCAATCTGTTTTTGTGTTGTTTGGTAGGGAATTTTATCAAGCGATCCAGACCAAAAGATTGTACAAAAGTGAACGACAGAAGCGATAGCTTTTCCGTCTTAGATTTTTGTAATTAGTGATTTAATACCATTTTTCAAGTCGTCGGTAGCGATACTGGATTTACAAACGGGACTGCTCTTCGCTGTAATGATACACAACAAGTTTGAGTGAACTACCTCTTCAAAATGAAGATAACAAAGGTCGTTTTTGTCTGTAAAATAATATATCGAACTAAGAGACATTCGCTATAGGCGACCGTGGATATATATAACCCCATCGGATTGTATTAGGAAACAAATTGCCGTCTATCTAATTCGCAAAAATAACGGTTTTTAGTGAAAATATTAAACTATCCACACTTTCATCGGAAAATCACTGTCACGACATGTTAGAATATATAAGCTGATTCGCTTGCAAATTTCGGAGAGAACTGATAAAAAAAATCAAAGTTATTAAGCGAAAACGACCTGCTCTATCTCCATAACTCCCTAACCTGTACAAATGTTACAAGTGGAGATACGGGGGCCAGAGTCACATTGGTCTAGATACCATTAAAGGCAACATTAGAAGGGTGGTGGTAAAAGATGCCGGCATACGGACAAGAAGTCATATGACCCAGTAGACACATATACGGACTGTATCTTTCTAAAAACACCAAAAGAACCAAAAGGGATCCCTCTGATGATTGTATCCTCTCCACGTTTCTATTTTAGCTGTTCATGTGGCCATATATTTGATTGACATGGCACCAAGTTCCCTAGAACCGGCTTTAGCGGTATTAGATACAAATAACTCAGAACGATGATGTAATAGCCCTATCAAGTCATCTGTTGGAAAATGATGAACTATGTGACCGCCAGATAGTTACAGACGGCCGAAACGAGAGAGTATTTATTGAATGCAAGTTCGCATTCAGATCTAATACCGACGAGGCCCGTCGCCGACCAAGCGCTTCATTCTCCACTATGTATACAAGTCACAAAACTACAATAACAATGATTTATACAGAGAGCAAGCCTCGGAGACGAAATGTCCACCAGCAGAATCTCGTCATATACAGGCAACAATTCAACGCAACATTAAAAGGGAGGTGGAACTTCAGTAAGATCAGCTGCTACCCATCAGTCGAAGAGCAGTCTATAGCTGACTGTGACTGGCGGTAACAATAAAACTCCATCACAATAGTACATACGAGTAACAGATATGAAGCTACGATAACCGTGTGGGCCTAAAGATCGGACATCCCTGGACCGTGGTTGTCGTGTCGTCACGCAGCTTTGACTCATTCATTCAATCTTTCACAAATCACTGATTCAAAGAATCATTCAATGAATCAGACAATCTCTGTCTCACTGGTTCAAAGAATCATTCAATGATTTACACAATCATACATCCGCATAATGACGGTTTCATTCATTCAATAATCCGCATAATGAGGGAATCATTCAAAATCACTGATTCAATCACAAAATCATTTATAAAATGATTGATGCAATCACAAAATCACTGATTCAAAAACCATTCAATGATTTACACACAGACATATCTTGTCTGTGTGTAAATCATTACTGCATAGAGCATATATGGAACAGATTGACACTAATAGAGTATCAAATACACAGAACTTCTGCGAAAAATGATATTTACCTTGGGTGTGGTCATATATGGGAAAATTAAAGTTGTATAGTCTCAAAGTCGTTATTAAGGCATATCAAGAAGGTGCTCTGGGTTAAATATGGTAATAATTGTAACCTGCCCTGTGTCAACTGTGATAAACGCAGTGGCCGAATATAATCACAAATGTGAAGATATGAATAAACCAGTGTAATATGTAATCATTTTGCTAATTTCTCGTGCATTTTTATTATCACCTCTGCCGCTGTAACCTACAGACTAGACTGGAGGTCTGTTAGGAGTTTAAGTTAACAGAAATCTGTATAAAGGCTAGTCTAAAAAGCACGTTTTCCCCTCCAAATATTTTAATTATCGATTTTTTATAAGAAGGTTGCCAAGACCGTCTAACACATTAAGATTTCTATTGGGTAAATATGGCCTAGAGCACGCTGAAAAGGAGCTCTGGCACGCGTTGATACACACCAATAAAAATTTTACAAAAGGGATTATTTAGCCATTTATTGTCACTTAGACTGATATTTAAGAAACTGATGAAAAGTGCTGAAAAAGTAAAATTTGTGTGTCAAAGAAAGCACACTTAAGGCGCGAACTTAGCTGAGCAGAGTACAGACATGCCTGTGCATGTCGAGAATATAAGACAATACTGTGGGCAAATGACTCATAGCTCTTTGTTTATGGGGAGTCTACATAGATGCAAGTCTGTACATGTTGAGAATACAAGACAAAGGGATAGGTGTACTAATAATAGAACATGGGTTTTTCCCAATGATGTCGGGATTTAAAACTAGAACCGAGGCGATGCTGTCTAAATAGAACTTACATATGAACACTGGGATTAATTACATATAAAACAATGAGCATTAGATACTCAGGGAATACTACATATGAAGTACCAACACGGGGATTATTAGATAAGTAACAAAGACACTATTTTGGGCATTATTACATATAAGATTGTGTCAGAAGCAAGGTGACTTGGGTGAAAATACTGTGATTTTTGATATATATATATAATTGGTATATATATATATAGTGTAGACAAAATATATTCCAGTCAAGAATACACATGTAAATACCTATGTAATCTATTTGGAGGGCCGCGAAATCCCTAAGGGAAACAGCCCTTAAAAGTCAATAAATCAATCAACCATATAAAAGGACTAATACATATGAAGTAACAAGACGGGGATTAATAGTAACAAAAACACTATTTTGGGCATTAATACATATAAGATTGTGTCAGAAGCAAGGTGACTGGGGTGAAAATACTGTGATTTTTGATATTGATCATGAAGTTCATGTCTCATTAAGACCTCATTTTGACATCATAATTAGACGAAACATGTATAAGGCCGGTGGAGAAGAATAACAGCCGAAGTGGCATTTTTATGAATGGCAAAACACATTTGAATAACGTCAATTAAGATTTCTAGTGCAATAATATCAATGAATACAGCCTGACTCGCCTAGGCGCACTGACCAGACAAAAGCTTTGATCCATCGGCTCGAGGTCACAAAAGGGCGCGCATAGTTAAATGATAATGCCAGGTGGCATGTGCGCTCGATCGTGCGTATATGAAAGGAACGCTTGTATTTAATTACCTCTTTGGGGAAGAAACGAAACAGATTTGTACATGTAGTAGAGCTTGAAAATCAATTCAGTTTATTTACTCTTTTCATGTGTTAAGGACAGTGCACACAAAATTATATTTTAAACACATATTGGTGAAATATACGAACAAGGTCCTGTGGCTATGGCCTGTACGGCTCAACGGTTAAGTCACAAAGGATTCACCGCAAATATTTCAAGTCACGAGTAACAACGACTTGGATTTGAATTGAGGTTGCTTGTTGATAAATAATTCCGCTAAACCAACCACCCAGGAATCACTTAAACAGAGACGCGTGTTCAAGGCAACGCGAAATTTATAGAGTGTATTGTCTGGGAAGTATGACAACGAATCTTTGCTACTAACAATAATGTAGTGATCCATTTGGACAACTGGGGCTAAAAGATGAATGATGTGCTTTTATAGGGATCAAGGAGCAAGCGATGTAAGATTATGCTGGCTTTCTAAAACATTCTGTATGGCGATGTCTATTTTAGGGGTACTATCCTTAACGAGGGTCCACTGAGTATGTGTTAGGACGAGTCCTTTAATAGAAGCTTTACCGTTGAGGAAATAGCGTAGATCTACCCTCAGCATATAAGCAAACAGTAGCTCGAATATGATTATCAATGGCTACTTGCTGCATAGGTGTGCATAGGGTTCTGTTCGAAATGGTGGTGATTACGCGGGTATCGGGATAGGAACAGGGCGGAGACACTGTGGTTTCTGGGGCACCATGACACAGTGAACATGTGATATAGGGTGTGCACTTTACACAGGACGTACGAAAGGCATACAGCACGATGAGAGGGATGAGGAGTAATAATATCGCCGCGATAGATGCCGCTTTCAGCTTGATAAGGGTCCTCTCGTATTGATCCATGGTGAATGAACAGGGATGTACACGTGGACCTTTATGTAGGTGTGGACAAGTGTGAACTTCTTTAATAACTCTCACTTGACTCATTGATTATTGTCTATTGTTCAACATAAACGCGTCTGTACTTGTCGAGAACTAACAAAGGAGCAGGGGAATTAACAATAGTATGACTCATCACTCTTTGTTTATGGGGAGTCTATTGTGCTGCAAAGACGCGTCTGTACTTTTCGAGAACTAAAGACGAAGGAGCAGGCAATAACAATAGTATGACTCACCACTCTTTGTTTATGAGGAGACCATTGTGCTGCCTAGACGCGTCTGAACTTGTCGAGAACTAACAAAGGAGCAGGCAATAACAATAGAACAGGGGTTTTCCCAATGATGTCAGGATCTAAAATAGAACTGAGGTGTTGCTCTATAAACAGAACTTACATATGAACACAAGGAGTATTAAATAACAAAACAATAAGCATCCGCTACCGCCTCAGTACGGTATATACATTAACCAGTAAATCAACCGACGATGATAAACATACCTTTAGGGACTAAAGAGATGTTCGGAAAGAGGACTTCCAACTATGCACAATCATTCTATATTTTCAAAATGCCCCTCGATATTTAGTCACTCAGTCACTTGTAAACGGTTACATGGGTCGGTCCCTTTATACAGACTTTATAGTAAACATAATACAGACTGAATTTAACGAGAGGGGGGAAAATGGGTGAGTAGTATAGAAAGAAAGCAATATCATGTACGCATGATTGGACTATCCTCGCTCTAAATGAGCTAGTATTGAACCGTGCGGTGGTAGACTATAGTAATACAATTCAGACAGAATGAGTAGTAGAGAAAGCGAAAAGCGGAAACACTGTGACCTTTGTGGAGAGATCTTTAGTTATGGTATGGGACCTGTCCGATAAACAACATGAATTATAGTATATGTGGGCAGATAAAATTTAGCTATTGATGACAAGGTAGAGTATGACTCATGGCTATTTGTTTATTGTTTATTGTTCTGTTTAGACGCGTCTGTACTTATTAAACCAGGCAGTTATAGCTGTTAAATTTAGTTCAGGGGATAATTTCGTGTATCAAGGTGAGTCCAGCCGATGACCCAGTTAATTAATGATTCAATCAATCACTGAATTGAATAATACGCATAATGAGGGAATCATTCATTCATTCAATAATCCGCGTAATGAGGGATTCATTCAATTTTCCACAAACTCACTGATGCAATCACAAAATCATTGATACAATAAGAAAATAACTCGAAACGTAGCGCCATAGATCTTGCACGCTACGTTCGTATTTTGCTATCAGCATGCGATATGTATCGCCAAATTTGAGAAACTTTGAGTGGAGGCGCTTGGTGGAATAGCCCTGTTTTATGAGTTTCTGCAACAATGTTTTGTGACGTTCATTAAAATCGTCACATTTAACACAGGATCTAGCAAATGCTACTAAGCGAGATATGTATAGGCCATATGCAGGTCCCACTGGAATATTACTGTCCAGAAAGGGATAGTTTACGATGTCGAAATTGTAATCATCTCTTTTGTCATAAAGTCGACGAGAGAGAATGCCCGCTTCATTTTTATAGAGATAGAGATCTAAATAAGATATGCCTGTAGGGCTATCTGTTGTTTCCTTCAAATCCAGTGAAGGTGGATATATATCATTCACTGCGTCATTTATATAGCGATTATCCACAGCGAGAAGATCGTCTATATAGCGTTTGGTGAATGAGAAGGAACGGGCATTGAATGGATCGGTTTTTGAAAGCGCCTGCATATAGTCATATTCATAAGAGAACAGATACAGGTCAGCCAACAGGGGTGCGCAATTAGTACCCATTGGAATACCAATATGCTGCTGATATATTGTGTTGCCAAATTTCACATAGATATTTGAAGTAACAAAATGGGGATTATTACTTATTAAGTAACAAAAAATATTAAGCAATAAAATGGGGATTATTAGATATTAAGTAACAAAAACACTATTTTGAGGATTATTACATATAAGATTGTGTCAGGAGCAACTATTTAGCTTTGAAGACAATGAATGGCGTGACTCATAGCTCTTTGTTTATGAGGAGACTATTGTTCTACCTAGATGTGGGGACAAGTATGTCAAGAAATAACAAAGAAGCAGGGAAATAGCAAGAAATAAGAACAGAATAGGGGTTTTTACAATAATCTAGAGCATGACTCATGGTTCGTAGAAGAGCTGTTCTCTGATTGGGAGATATTTTTAGACAATAGAAGAGCAGCGCTCTGATTGGTGGATATTGTTAGACAATAGAAGAGCTGCGCTCTGATTGTGGCTAATCATTCACACACACATTGATTCAATGTGTCATTTATACAATCACTGTCTCAATTACTCACTGATTCAATCACTCATTTAATCAGTAGTCAGCATAATGAGGGAATCATTCGGTCTTCCACAAAATCACTGATTCAAAGAATTCAATCACAAAATCACTGATGCAATCACAAAATCACTGATACAATCACAAAATCACTGATGCAATCACAAAATCACTGATGGAATCATTTACACAATCATACAATCACTGATGCCATCACAAAATCACTGATGCAATCACAAAATGACTTAATCAATCATTTACACAATCACAAAATCACTGATGCAATCATTTACAGAATCATACAATCACTGATGCAATCACAAAATCACTGATGGAATCACAAAATCACTGAATCAATCATTTACTCAATCACAAAATCACTGATGCAATCACAAAATCACTGATGCAGTCACAAAATCACTGACGCAATCACAAAATCACTGAATCAATCATTTACACAATCACAAAATCACTGATGCAATCATTTACAGAATTATACAATCACTGATGCAATCACAAAATCACTGATGGAATCACAAAATCACTGAATCAATCATTTACTCAATCACAAAATCACTGATGCAATCATTTACAGAATCATACAATCACTGATGCAATCAGTAAATCACTGATGCAATCACATAATCATTAACAATCACTACATTGTGACGCTTCTGTACTTGTCGAGAATTAAAGACAAAGGGACAGGAGTATTAACAATAGTATGACTCGCCACTCTTTTTATACTGAGGAGACTAATGTTCTGCATAGGTGCGGGGCACGTTTGTCAAGAATTAAAGACAAAGGAACAGGAAATAACAATAGAACAGGCGTTTTCCATATAATGTCAAGATCTAAAAATAGGACTGAGGTGATGCTCTATAAATAGAACTTACATAGGAAACATATGAGATAAAAAGGACTAATATATATGAAGTATCAAAACGGGGATTATTACTTATTAAGTAATAAATCATATTAAGCAATAAAATGGTGATTATTAGATATTAAGTAACAAAAACACTATTTTGAGGATTATTAGATATAAGATTGTGTCAGGAGCAACTATTTAGCTGTGAAGACAATGAATGGCGTGACTCATAGCTCTTTGTTTATGAGGAGACCATTGTTCTACCTAGATGCGTTAGTTATTGAAGACGATGAAAACGCATGATTGGACTATCCTCACTCTAAATGAGCTACTATTGAACCGTGCGGGGGGTAGACTATAGTAATACAATGAATAGTAATTAAAGCATATTTTAAGTCCAGACAGAATGAGTAGTAGAGAAAGCGGAAACACTGTGACCTTTGTGGAGAGATATTTAGTTATGGGATGGGACCTGTCCGATGAGCAATATAAATTATAGTGTATGTAGAGCATGACTCACCACTCCTTGTTTATTGTCTATTGTTCAACATAGACGCGTCTGTATTTGTCGAGAACTAAAGACAAAGGAGCAGGCAATAACAATAGAACAGGGCTTTTCCCAATGATGCCATGATCTAAAAATAGAACTGAGGTGTTGCTCTATTTTAAGGATTAATACATATGAAGTAACAAAACGGGGGTTATTACTTATTAAGTAACAAAATGGGGAGCAATACTTATAAGTAACAAAACAAATTATGTAAAAAAATAGGGAGCAATACTTATTAAGTAACAAAAAAGTAGGGAGCGGGATTATTACATATAACGTTGTCCTTCAACTGTCTAAACACCCTCTACTTGCACAGCCATGTTCCCCTGTTTCCTGGGGTAACGCTGGAGTAAGCGGCAGAGATAGTAGTACTTTGCGTGGTGTTCCAGGTAGTACTGGAATAACTAACAATACTCACCCTGATTCGTTAAGAAGATTTGAACATCCGGAATTATCCAACCCTGTACCATCGAATCTTGTGTCGCCTAATCCTGTGACATCCAATCCTGTGCCATCCACTCCTGTATCATTTCATCCTGTACCATCGAATCTTGTGTCGCCTAATCCTGTGCCATCCAATCCTCCGCCATCTAATCCTTTGTCCAATCCGGTTTCGACATCAGAAGATTTAGTTTTCTCGATAGTGCGCCAAATAAGAAAACCAACACCCGAGATAAAGAAGTTTAGTGGAGATCCCTTAGAGCACCGGAAGTTCATGCGGCAGTTTAATACCAAAATCGTGGTAAATTCTGAAAATGACGATGAGCGGATGAGTTATTTAGAGCAATTCA
The DNA here is from genome assembly GCA_036873755.1 of Hanleya hanleyi. NCBI lineage: Eukaryota > Metazoa > Mollusca > Polyplacophora > Lepidopleurida > Hanleyidae > Hanleya > Hanleya hanleyi. Next base: position 197,519 of record JAVTVY010050726.1, on the reverse strand, counting down.
CAGCTGGTGAAGCGAATTGTAAGCGGATTCAGCTATCTCGAGGCAACACTGGGGTATCAGTCAGCTTTGAACGAGTTAGAAGAGCGATACGGGGACCAGGAAGTCATCGCTAATGCATTTATCAAGAAAGCGATAAATTGGCCGAACATCAAACCAGATAATGCTAAAGGTCTGGATGGGTTTTCCATTTTCCTAGCTGAATGTGAAAATGCAGTGAAAAACATTGACGCCGTCAGAATCTTGGAATATTCTGAGAACATGAAGCAGCTTGTCGCAAAATTGCCATTCCATTACCATGACAAGTGGAGAAATATTGTTGAACAGACTAAGGGACGAAAAGAGATCGTGAAATTTGATCAGCTGGTATCATTTGTAAAAAAGGAGGCCAGAAAGGCGAATGACCCAACTTACGGGCGGGAAGCATTGCGCCTCGACCAGAAACCTCTGACAGGGAAAAGCCAGAGTCAGAAGAGCTCTGTTGCCTACCGATCGAGGGGTGCGTTCCACACCAAAGCTTCAGAGGTTGGAGAGAATACAGAGGCCGCTAGCGGTGATGTTGGATCTGAAAAATCCCAGCCTCAGACAGATACTGATAGTATTTCATCCCGTCCCAAGGCTAATGCCTTCTCCAAAACATGTATCTTCTGTACGGATCAACAGCATTCCCTAGAACATTGCAAAAGGATGACAGCACTATCATTCCAAGAGAGGATAGATTTCTTGAGTCACGGACTTTGTTCCGGCTGTTTACGGCACGGGCACCAAAGAAAAATTTGTCGTCGTAAGGCTACATGCGCACGATGTCAACGCAATCACCCTACCCCTTGTCACATAGATGGCAGAGATTTCTATAAATCTGATTCGAGCAAATCTGAAAAGTCAGTTGAAGCATCGGGACCAACAAGTGAGTGCGTGAACCTCACAGATAGATCGGGTACCTTCATGGGGGCCGGGGAAGGGATGTGTAGGATGGCCATTATTCCGGTTCGAGTCAAAATGAAAAACGGCTTGAAATCTGTAGAATCCTGCGCATTCCTTGATCCTGGAAGTAGTGTATCGTTTTGCACCGAGAGCTTGGTTCGTCAACTTGGCGCCAGCGGGAGAAAGCTGAAAATCACGCTGGACACCATGGGTACTCCACACACGATGGATACATATGCAGTTAATGGCTTGGAAATATTTGATCTGGAAATGGAAGTTGCCATCGAACTTCCGAAGGTGTATACAAAGGACAGAATGCCAGTCTCGCGGGGACATATTCCCACTCGCAGTGGTGTATCACAGTGGTCACACTTGCAAGACATACCACTTCCACAAGTCAATGCTGAAATCGGGCTGTTAATCGGTAACAACGTCCCGGATGTTTACACACCTGTTGAGCTCCGGACAGGCCCGAGCGGCAGCCCACATGCCACGAAATCACGCCTCGGGTGGATCTTATGGAATGTTGTCTGTGACACAGATGAGCAATTGGATACGGTACAACAGGCTAACCCTCTAGTGAACAGAGCTACTGTAATAGCTATCCAAGAGGTTGAAGAGCTGAAACAACTGGACCAGCTGGTCAGACAATCTATCAACCTAGACTTTCCTGAACGTAATATTGATGCCAGGAAAGAGTATTCTCAGGAGGATAAGCTTTTCATGCAAAAGGTGAATGAATCACTGGATTTGGTAAACGGCCATTACCAGATCAACCTACCGTTCAAGCAAGTCAACGTACAACTCCCAGACAACCGTATTTATGCCTTGAAACGATTGAGAAATCTGGAGCGGAAGTTGAAAGGGAATCAGAAATTTCTTAATGACTATCAGAATTTTATGTACAACACTCTTGACCAGGGATACGCAGAGCGCGTTCCTGATAATGAGATAGAACGAGGTGATGGGCGAGTCTGGTATCTGCCTCATCACGGTGTGTACCACGCCAAGAAACCGGACAAAATTAGGGTCGTCTTTGACTGTGCTGCTGTATACGAGGGAGTGTCTCTGAATAACTTACTACTCCAGGGCCCAGACTTGACTAACTATTTGACAGATGTACTGCTACGGTTTAGACGAGAAAGGGTTGCTGTCAGGGGGGACATAGAAGCGATGTTCCATCAAGTAAGAGTTCCGAAGGAAGATTGTGACTGCCTGAGATTCCTTTGGTGGCCCAGTGGAGATCTCGACCAAAAACCAGTACCCTACAGAATGGTGGTCCATCTATATGGAGCCGTATCATCCCCCAGCTGCGCGAATGCTGCTCTTCGCCAAACAGCCGAAGCTAATGCCGCTCATTGTGAACCAGATGTGGTTCAAGCTGTCCAGCGGAACTTTTATGTGGACGATTGCTTGGTTTCTGTCAACACTGAGGAAAAGGCTATCCAGCTTGTTAGAGACATTAGCTGTTTGTGCTCTAAAGGTGGGTTCCACTTAACAAAGTGGAGCAGCAACAACCATGCAGTCCTGGAGTCTGTTCCAGTCGAAGAGCGAGCCAAGGGAGTTAAACAGCTGAACTTGGATCACGACGACTTGCCTAATGAGCGTGCTCTAGGCATACACTGGTATGTGGAACTAGATGCTTTGGGTTTCAAAATTGTTGCTCGCGATGCCCTACCAACTAGAATAAATATCCTGTCTATCGTCAGTTCGGTATACGATCCTCTGGGCTTTGTGGCTCCTTACGTCCTGACAGCCAAAAGTCTTCTCCAAGACCTGTGTCGCCTGAAAGTTGACTGGGATCAACAAATTACAGGGAGCAATTTACAAAAATGGAACCAGTGGCTAAATGACCTCCCTCGACTAGAAGATGTGAAACTGCAGAGATGTTACAAACCAACATGTTTCAGTCAGATCTCTTCCTGCCAACTTCATAATTTCTCTGATGCCAGCGACATCGGATACGGGATGGTTTCGTACATCCGATTCGTTGATACTGAGGGCAGGATCCATTGTTCAATCCTAATGGGAAAGTCGCGAGTGACTCCGCTGAAAAAGGTCACAATACCCCGTATGGAATTGACGGTCGCTACCATGTCAGTTCGTATAAATCAGTTGATCATCAAAGAGTTGGATTACCATGTGGATAAAGTGTTTTTCTGGACAGACAGCATGTCAGTTCTGCGCTATGTAAATAACGAAGCCACACGCTTCCATACTTTTGTGGCCAACCGGGTTGAAATCATAAGAGAGGCATCCAGTCCAAGTCAGTGGGGATATGTCGAAACAAAGACGAACCCAGCTGACCATGCATCGAGGGGATTAAACGTAGAGAAACTTCTCCAAAACGGAAACTGGATGAATGGCCCGGATTTTCTCTGGAAGCCAGAACAAGAATGGCCACACTCTAACATGACGACTGAGACGGTGCCAGCTGATGATCCTGAGTTTAAAAGGACAGTGATGGTTACTCTGAGCAGATCAGTGATAAACTCTTACGTCACTTTCCGTCATGGACAAAGTTGAAGAAGACTGTCGCCTGGATTCTAGTTGCCATAAAGAATCTTCAGAATATGGCGGCTCGGCGCAAAGAGATCAAGGAAAATGTCTACCGTTCGGAATCCGATCCGACCAAACGACAGATGCTGGTTGATCTAGAGATGAAAAACACTAGAAACAGCAGGCTGGTGCACGCTAAGAAAGCCCTGCCAGGGGCGCACGTTACAGCAGAAATGTTACAAAACGCAGAAGGAGCAATAATTCGCTATGTTCAACGGCAACATTTTTCCGACGAGATGCAAGCCTTACAGGACGGCAACCGCAAGTTGAAAGAACTAGCCCGGTGTACAAGCTGTACCCATTCTTGGAGGAGGGTTTCCTGCGAGTTGGTGGTCGTTTGAGACGTGCCGATATTCATTACGACGCCAAGCACCCGATTGTGCTACCGAAATCATCGCCGGTAACTCACCTGTTACTACAGGACACTCATAATTCTGTTGGGCACCTGGGTAAGAACTCTATACTAACGGCCCTACGGGAGAAGTTTTGGATCTTAGGAGCAGCTTCCCTGATCAAAAGTTTGATTTCACGGTGTGTCATCTGTCGGAAATACCAGGCACGACTTTTCGAGCAGAAAATGGCGGACCTCCCGGGTGATCGTATTATTCCAAATGAACCGCCATTCTCCCGCGTTGGAGTTGATTACTTCGGATCATTCCTTGTAAAACGTGGACGCAGTGTCGTTAAGCGTTACGGAGTTATATTCACTTGTTTGGCGATCCGTGCGGTCCATCTGGAGGGGGTTCATTCATTGGATACAGATTCCTGTATTAACGCTATAAGGAGGTTCGTTGCCAGACGAGGCCCTGTTAAGCTGATACGATCAGACAATGGCACTAATCTTGTTGAAAGTGAACGAGAGCTCAGAAAGGAAATCAAAAACTGGAACCAAACCAAAATTCGAAACACTCAGAAGAACATTGGTTGGGAGTTCACCCTCCAGCAGGTTCTCATTTCGGTGGCATATGGGAACGAATGATACGTTCAGTGAGGAAAGTACTGTATTCCCTACTCCACCAACAAGCTATCAACCTGAGTGATGAAGCCCTGCAAACACTTTTCTGTGAAGTCGAGGCAATCTTGAATGATAGACCGATCACAGAGATCTCCAGCAACCCAAACGATTTGGAAGCGCTGACACCAAATCACCTATTGTTACATCGGCAGGGAGAACACTTGCCACCTGGACTCTTTGACAAAACAGACAGTTTCGTTCGCCGAAAGTGGCGCCAAGTTCAATACTTGGCAGATGTCTTTTGGAAAGGGTGGGTAAAAGAGCGCCAGAGGTGAAACAGTGTAAGGCGGAATGTGCAGGTGAATGGCATAGTTCTGATTGTGGATAATTCGCCCAGGAATTCGTGGAGTCTTGGGCGCGTGCAAAGTGTTCTTAAGGATCGGAGGGGACTTGTCAGAAGTGTTATGGTGAAGACACAGTCTGGCATGTTACAGCGTCCCATCGACAAATTATGTCTAATCCTAGAAGGAGAGGCATCCGCTGATGACTATCTTGAAATGACTTACCATGCTATCTCTAGGCTGAGGTCTGTGAAACAGAGAACACCAGAACTCCAGTAACAATTTCCGAATAACTCTACTAAAGTTGGCCTTTATCTTGAGAATTAAATAATTGTGCGCGTTTCTATCCACAATTAGGAGGCCGGTGTGTAAAGGCCGAACTGTTTGATTTGCGATGTCCTGCTATTTCATTACTGGAAATTATTATGCGTGTTGATTATATATTGATTCCATTGTGTGCACACTAAACGCGGACGCGTCAGGTTATGTGTAGCCCAGTTTCTAGTGACGTGTATCGATAACGTTGTTTATACGTCGTACAGCATGGCATGGAACTTAGTCCTGAATTTGGCAGTTGTGAAGTTAAACCCTACAGATCTGAATAAGACTACCGTGGTCTACAAAAACGGTACGTTCATTGCCAAGAATGTCTATTTATCGTGTGTTTATTAACTATGATGCCAAGAACTAACGGGTAAATTTATATGTCGCGGTTATCCAGTATACTGAACTGTAAGCCGGCTTCACCGGTGCTGAGTATATAGGTCGGGCGGCATGTATAAGCCCATGTACTCTGTGTTAAAAGTGCACGTACACCATCGTTCGGTTTTCCCCATTTGCATTTCGTTTCATTCCTTTGAGTAACTCGCCATATTTAATGCACCGTGCAGTATCCATTATATCAGTGAACTATTTAAATCATGAGAAGTTTTGTGCCACTCATTCAGTGATTTATGCTGGATTTGCTCTATATAGTGTTGTTGTTGTTGTACTAGAATAATGCATGTGGGCAATATGCATGTTTTCTGCTCCATCGTACAATAGATGTCAGTACAGTTACCTGGATAATTTTATACTGTTTAAATACTTGCATCCGAAAAGCTAAGCGCTATTTAAGCACTTTATGTGCATTTTCTCTTACGTTGTTTTTGTTTTGTTTTCAGTCAATCTTTGTAAAATTAAAGAACAAGTGGCAAGGAATTGACGTGCTGTTATTCAACGGTATATTACTGTTCAGATAGGGATAGATTACGATGTCGATTTGTAATCATCTTTTTTTGTCAACGTCGACGAGAGAGAAGGCCTGCTTCATTTTTATGGAGATTAAGGTCTAAATAAGATGTACCGTTAGGGCAATCTAGTTTCCTTCAATTCCATCGAATGTGAATATATGTCCTTCACTGTGTCATTTATTATCCACAACAAGAAGATCGTCTATATGGAGTTTGGTGAATGCGAAGAAACCGACTTGGAAATTATCTGATATAGTCGTATTCATGAGAGAATAGATATAGGTCAGCCAAAAGGGGTGCACAATTAGTACCCATTGGATACCTATATGCTGCTGCTTATTAATTAGAAATGCTAGCAACTAACACAGAAACATCCCATGATTGATATTCCTTGTATGTAGTGAAGCTAATAGTGCTTTATGGTTTCTAACTTTATCGGCGATCGCTCAGTTTTCTTGAACACGGATGCTATTAATGAACAAAGACGGTCAATAAGGTCCTGATGAGGAACTGTCGTATGGAGTCGAGAAATCCCATGAAAATACATATCTGTAGGGAATTTGTCCTTCGGCATCAAGTTTCTCTTTAAGGCATTTTGTGTTTTTCAATATCCATATGCATTCAATACCTTTCCCAAAAGGGCCCTTGTCATTAGGGTTGACAGAAGCTTGGTGGTGCAGCTTCTAGATCCAGATTCTAGAGCTAAAAAATAGATGGAGACTCGACCAATCCTTCTTGAGATATTTGATTTGCAGTCTCTAGCTTCTAGCCTTTTGTTTGTACATGTAGTATTTTGACCAGATTAAGATAAACTTAATAATTGTTGACTTTGGATCTCCGAACAAATTTGTTCTACGATTTAGATGTAAAAATAAATTGGGCATTTCAGCAACCTGATTTTCATACTCGATCCATGATTACTGGTTAAGACAACAAGCCCAAAACAGATGGGTTATTGTTTCTGAATGTTCTCCACAATAGTACATAGATCCTCAGAAACATAACATATAATGTGGAGAAAGGAATTGATGGAAAGTATTCTATTTCAAATATAATATTAAAACCACTTAGGCTTACTTTCTATCTCCAATTTGAATGGAATTAGAAGAATTTCCCTCACCAGTCGATGCCATGTTTTGTTTTGTTTTGTTTCTCTCTCTCTCTCTCTCTCCTCCTCCTCTCTCTCTCTCTCTCCCTCTCTCTGGTAAACACATTTTTTTTATTTCGTAATCTCTTCGTAGCTAATATAAGTGGTTAGACAGATTTTGGTATGAGTGTGTTCAGTATCTTTTTGCATTTCCTCGTACAAACAGAATCTCTGTGATATTTATTCAGAGCAGAAATTAAACCATAATAATGTGCGTTACCTTTATAATTAATTATTTTCACAATTACTTCAGATAGTTCTGAAAATTTTGAATCAACAAGAACGAGTTTTCTAATGATTCTTCTGATCCGTACAAAATTACAACCGAATCATTAGCAAACTGGCTCAAAATATGTTCGGTACTGGACACCGTAATATCTTTTAAGTTGTTATGACTTTTAATCAAACACCCATTGAGACTGCACAGCAAAGAAATATGTAGGGCGAGAGTGGGTCTCCTTGATGGCAATTCCTTCCCAGCTTAAAAAATTCCGACGCAACTCCATTTACGTAAACACAAGAATTTATTCCAGAATATATTTATTCGTTTTTTTATATGCTTTCCCCAAAACTGAAAAAAGTTAAAAAAAATTTGTACAAATCGCCAATCCACTGAATCAAAAGCTTTTTCGAAATCTATTAACAGTAACATTCCAGCAATGTTTTTTTTCTTCAATTTAGTGTAGTTCATATAAATCTGCCATACGTGAAACCATTTTGATCCTTGCTTATTATTGGAAGTAGTTAGACGAGGAGAGCGTATCCGGTCATGATTTACGATGTACGGTAAAAAATATATAGATGTAATCGCTCGTGTCAGTTGAATATAACACGTGTGAAGTGGTAGCCATGAAAGTGATCCATATGCTGGGGTGACCTGAGGTAGTTTCAATTGAACCCACCAATTCACAGAATTTTTTTTTCTACCTGTGATAAAGAGCAAAATATTATAATTTTATACCAGTAGTCCGAGGTATTAGTTTACCATAGAAAATGATGCCATTTTGATTTCGACATGTGTTATGCACTGGTATAACACAGGTCGAAATATAGACTTATTCAAAAAGCCTTCAGTTCTATTATTCACCTATGTGATTTTGCTCGCTATTTTGTATATAATCGCAAGTGTTCAATATTTTTTATATTATTGGCTAGCTGTGCCTTCATATTGGACAACTGTCGGCCTGAACTACTTTTCGTTTAAATATATTGCAGTCATTGATATTATTATTATATATCTCTTTTTTCAATAATACAACGATATCGAAACATGCCTTCTCGTTAATATGGCGTTTTGTCAAAACCAAAAGTATTAAATTAGGGACGAATAGCTCGAGTTTTATTCATGGAATTCTTCGAAGACACAGACCTGAAATGTGGTGGAAATCACCGACGTCGGATAGAATCGATGCGATCCAAAAGCTTGCATTCCATACACAACTTTTTGGTCTATAAACGAAGGAGCCAGTCGTATTTTGTCTAACTGTTTAACACTATTAGCACATGTTTCTAAAAATAAAAAAATAAAAAATCAATAAAAACTACAAGAGCACAAGCTGGCTTCTCGCGATAGAGAAGTGGTGGACAGTTTGTTGATCTGATCGTGAAGCCATTATCAAGACGAGTTCTCGTTGATGCAACCGCATTTCCAACTCTTTTTCTAGCATATATAATACATATCCTCTTGCTTGTGACAGTTTAACACTATGGCGATAGGATTGTGAATATTTCATCAGCTTTTCTCAATTGAATTGAGTAAAATTGAACTAACCAGAAGGAGTGATATATTTTTTGAAAATTGCTCATTAAAATAATGAAAATAAAATTGTGATCATTTTGATATTCTGCTTACCGCATATAAATTTTTTTAATTTAAATATAGTAACTTGTGGAAATTTTGCCTTGAATTGCCCTCGCTAATTACTTCCTAAATTTACAAATTTCTAAAAGTCTATTAATACAATATGCATTTAAATCGCCAAAAATCTAAAATTCCGCCCTGGGAATAAATTGTTTGATAGTTAATCCTATCTGTCCTGGGATTTTTGGGACCTGTCGGGGGGGGGGGGGGGTAAGCATTTCGACCCGCCCCCAATTATTTTTCTTACTTCTTGAACTCGGGAGCTGAAGCTTACCACACTATACCCTTGGGTTATGCTCTACCAGATACTGTAAAGTAGTTCAAGATGGCTGCGTTGATGACATAACAGTGACGTCATTTAGAAAAAGGCATTGTCTTGATCGATTTTTCGATCAGATTTTTCGAATTTTTTATTCGGGTAATTTCTCCACAAAAACCGCATTATAAGTTGGCAAATTTTTATCTGATGTGGAATAAATTAGTTTTTACCCACTTTTTTGAAGAAATTTTGAAGAAATATGACGAAAACCTCACTTTTCTGGTACCCCACGTTGCCGCCATCATCAATTAACCCATGATCCTCCCTTCGGGGGGTTATGCAGTGTCTACTCGCGATTGTTTTGTCGTTCGGAGATGGCGCACGAAGTTTGGTAGTGGGTGGGGGGAGGTATTATGCCCCCCCAGGCCTGGTAGGGTTAAAAATTCATGACTTCGAACAAATCAAAAATACCCAATCCCTTAAATAACCTTGAAACGATCACGCGCGTTTATGGATTTGAATAATATATTATAAGAATCTGAAGATTAGATAAGTTTTTTTGTTTTTTTTTGTGAGGAATTTGGAGACTAAACTTTCGCGTTCCGCTTCATTTACAGTTAAATAATTCGAATTTGGTTATCCGAATATTACAAGTATCGCACAATCCAAATTCTGCGAATGAAAAGCTTTCAGAAACTCGTGTTGGTGACTTTATTTGTAGCTATTGAATTGAGAAGAACAGGTGAAGTATCCACAATCTTATCTCTGGTGATGATGGAACCTTAAACGGCCTAGTCTATCCCTGCACTCACCTTTCCTGATGTAATCGTCTTTAATGCCTTTCGTTACCCCAGTGTCATCCAGCCAATTAAAGTTAGCTTTATCGTTCTGTTTCATGTTGTTGAAAGAACAATGTTGGATGATGGTCACCATCTGTTCTTCTGTCAAGGTCTTCCCCAGGAACGAGGCTATCTTCCGGACAGCGCCATCTACATCCTGAAAAAAATACCAAATGTATGGCATGTTTTTCCAATACCCGGTCGTAGTCGCCACCAAAGACATGCTATATTCACTGTGAAATACTCCTTTGTATGTCATGTAAACAATTCATTATTTCCAAATTTGTATTTCTCTTGAATTTTACACAAGTAAACTTGAACTAATTGTTAAACAACAAAACAGATTTAAGTGCTATGAAATAGTGCTACCTGGAATGGCATTCCCTTGTAACAAAATATGACACAGCAAACCAAAACCATATTTGTCCGTAATGTACCTGGAAGTTTTGAAGGTTAAACTTTTTAAATAATCATTTTGAGTTTCAGTTCTACATGCAATATGAAATTGCATCCCATCAATGTCATCCCCAATTTACTTTGAGCCGTTTCTTACATCTGACAATGACTATGATAAAACTCATAAGTTTCCTTCAGATGTGTGACTGAGATACATCATCCTTTAGATGACGACTTTACAACGTATATTATGGATTAAGAATACTGATCAGCGATACGGATTTGATATTTTTGGAACATCATGATGTCTTGCCGGCATCATTGAAAACTGTTGACCGCTTCTCTCTTGCAGGAAACAAGCCTATGTTTATGTATACTATGATTGTCTTTTTGAATTTGGTGCTAATACTGTTATATGGAATATAGAATAGGTCTTTGGATTATGGACGCGGATATTCTCTAATGGACGACGGCTGAATTATGAATGACGGATTAGACGCTTGTAATTGGCAGAGCTGTTAAACATTTTCCCTTTGGTGTTTTTATCTAACTCCGCTTTTCTGGTGCTAGGGGCTGATGGATCATTCCAGTCAGGTTGTCAACATGAAATTCTACAATAAATGTGTGGCCAGATTATCGAGCTATGCGGTCACGGGACTTCTTTTCAGTACGCCGTCATTTGCCCCATCACCAAGGCATGCTATTTCCGAATACATATAAGGCATACAGAATATGGCATTAGTAACACAAATAACTTGAAAAATATCATAAACAATATGCCCTGTACCTTATTATCTAAAATTTGTCAATGAATTTTAGTTTAGCGGAACAAAACACAAATGTCATTTTTCTTTCAAAATCCATTTTGTATATGTACAAGAAATTTCTTATAACAGAAGCACATATGGTCAATGGAATGAGGCTAAGCATATTGATGTATCTGTACCATTGTCAGTGTATTACATCACCCATGCTGTAATATTGAGCCTTTTCAAAAAATTTCTAATGTCATTTCCGTCAAGGGAGTTAGGACGGAAATGACATTAGTAACATTTTCAAACACCCATAGTATCGATGTATTGATATTTAACACACTGGCAATGGTACATATATCTTAACAAGCGTTCTGAGAACCCCAACATCTCGCCTTGCGGGTCATCCGCCAAAGCTGCAGCAGTATTGAAAGCATAAATATAGAGCAAACAATAACGTCTGCAATAGATGATGTGGAACAGACAATATTGTCTGGAATAGATTATCTGGTACAGAAAATAACATCAATCCCATGTGGGATTACTGCCAGATAGGTCAATCCCGTGTAGGATGGATAGGTCAGTGCCGTGAGATTACTGCTGCATAGGGCAGTCCAGTGTGAGATTACTTTGGATAGGTCAGTCTCATGTGAGATTACTGCTGGATAGGCCAGTCCTGTGTAGGATTACTGCTGGATGGGCCAGTCCCGTGTGTTATTACTGCTGGATAGACCAGTCCCATGTGGGATTACTGCTGGACAGGCCAGTCCCATCTAAAAGTACTGCTGGATAGACGAGTCCCGTCTGGGACTACTGCTGGATAGGCTAACCCTGTGTGAGATTACAGCAGGATAGGTCAGTCCCATGTAGGATTATGGCTGGATAGGTTAGTGCCGTGTGGAATTACTGCTGCATATTGCAGTCCAGTGCGAGATTACTTCTGGATAGGTCAGTCCCGCGTGAGATTACTGCTGCATAGTCCAGTCCCTTGTGGGATTACTGCTTCCATGTGGGATTACTGCTGGATAGGCCAGTCCGGTCTGGGATTACTGGTGGATAGTTGAGTCCCATATGGGATTACTGCTGAATAGGTCAGTTCTGTGTGGCATTGCTGCTGGATAGGCCAGTGCCATTTGGGATTACTGCTGGATAGGTCAGTCTCTCGTGGGATTAATGCTGGATAGGTCTAAGGAAAACATGAAACATGTCCACCAAGATTTATAATTATCCCACGAAAGGTTCAGCAAATTTTCCATGTACAGATCTACATGTAAATTTTTGCCCAACAAAAATTCATATTTCTTAAATAGCACATGCACATCCTCGAAACACAATGAACTTGGGTAGCAAGTGTCAAATTCATCCAATGAAAGCTGACAGCTTCAGCAAACTTTCCATGTACATGTGTACATGTATGTACATTACCATTGGCAGATTACTAAGACAAAACCCTCAAAATCTGAACAAAAATCAATATTTCATCTGCTAAATAGCACAGGGACATTCTCTAATCATACGAAATATGTGTATCAAGTTTCATAATCATCCAATGACTGCTGACAACTTCAGCAAACTACAGATGTACAAGTATACATGTAGAGGCCTACATGTACAGCCTCTACATGTACAATTTGGCTAAACAGAAAACTCTATCATTTGCCATAATTTGGACCAAAATTAATATTTCATCTCAAAAGTTGCACAGGTACATCCTCTGATCATAAGAAACATGTGTACCAAGTTTAGTAATCATCCAATGACAGCTGACAACTGTCCAATGTAGAGGCCTACATGTACAATTTTGCTAAACAGAAAACTATCATTTGCCATAATTTGGACAAAAATCAATATTTCATCTCCAAAATTGCACAGGTACATCTCTAATCATAAGAAACATGTGTACCAAGTTTCATAATTATCCAATGACAGCTGACAACTGCAGCAAACTTTCTAAGTACAGATGTACATGTACACTTCAGCTAAACGCAAAACTCTCTCATAGGGATTGTAACATTGGAGCACCCCACGGGTAGTACCCGCAGGTGGAATACCCACCCCCATATTTTTAATATTTTTTTTTATATTTTGTCAAAATTTTCTAGATTTTTTTTTGAATTTGCTAAACCAAAAACCTTATCATTTCCAGGCAGGGGACACCAACACCGACACCGACGATGACATCCTCTTTCCCCCCTCACAATATCTCCCCTTTACTTCGTAAGGCGAGATAAAAAGGTCATGCTAGTACCACTGTAAATCTTCAATTGAATAATTTAATTGACATTTGTTTTGTGGTGAATATTGTAAAAACAATTGGACGGAAATATGACATTAGTACAAATGACATTAGTAACATTTACATTTCTCTCTCTCTATTACACTGCAGATAAGAAATGTGCAGTGCAAAAGTGTTAAAATTCAGATATGCATACATTACACAACATTGGTGGGTTTAGCAAACACTGTACAAGACACAGAGCTAGATTTCTAATATTTTTGATGTTACAAACGTCTTTTTCGGTGAGACGGAAAATTTGACAGAAAATGGACTAGGTTATCGTAGAATCTGCCATAAATCCATGTTGCGCTATCGTCCATCACAATTATTCAATATTAGAGGTATAGGATTGAAAATACCGATACACAAGTAGCAGGAAGAAGACCGACTCTGTCGCAATGAGTGTCTGGGTGATGTGGAGGGTGAAGAGTGACGTCATTATTACGTCATGGATAACGTCACATCCGGTGACGTCACCGCCTGGTTGAAGGTCGCATCCGGGTCAAAATCACTTCCGGGCCAAAGGTCACTTCCGGGTCAAAGGTCACTTCCGGTCAAGTGACGGCCGGCAAGAGTTATCTGCCCCTAAAGAAGACCTTACACTTCAATTATTTCAATGTTAAACCTAATGGGCAACTCAGTCATGGACATTCGCCGAAAAGTTCTGACTGCGCATACGTAGTGCATAGGCAGACATGAGGTGGGAGTTTGCCGTTCGCGGTGGACCAATATTGGTTCGAATGGGTCGTGCGAGGTAAAAGAAGTTAAGTACTCTTTGGGTAGCGTCAGACTGGATGAGTGTCGTGGAAGTAGGACTATGGTGCGCATACGCAGGCAGGGAATTGTGAGAAAAGGGCATTGGAATGGGATCGAGTTGGGCCAATATTGGCTCGAATGGGTCGCGTGGAGTATCCATGTGAAGCACTCTTCGAGGAAATAATCCAGTTGCCCCTTACTAGTAGAGAAAGCAGAAACCCAGTACATTTGCCCTATGACCTTTGTGGAAAGTTTTACAGTAACGCCCAAACGCCCTATCTTAACGCCTTAATGGCCTATCTTAACGCCTTATCCTAACGCTTCAACGCCTTGCCATACCAGTTTTGTTTATCTATTGCGCGAGATTGTACAATGCTATTATATAATCCTTACGTATCAATTCATTTACACCAGGGAATAAAACAAGTTGAGATTTGGTGGTCCCCGATGTCGCCGGAACATTGTATAATCCTGTTGCCGGTTAGTAGTGAAGTAAACAGAAACCCAGTATATTTGCCCTGTGAACTTTGTCGGGAGTTTTACGGTAAGGAATAAACGCTCTATCTTAACGCCTTATCCGAACGCCTTATCGCCCGAGCATACTAGCTTTTTATCTTTTGCGCGAGATTGTATCTTGCTATTATATAATACTAACGCGTCGACAAAGTGTATGCATCAATCCATTCACATCACGTAATGAAAACTAGTTGAGATATGGGGGTCCCCGAATTCGTCATCGCTCTTCGCCGGGACATTGCATGGAGGTTTTGCTGGGAAAACCCCCCTGTTTTGTAGGTCGTCGTTCTAAATGTCAGGGTAATTTTTTTCGGGAAATTTTCTGGGAAATACCCTGTTCTATTTATAAATTATGTCGGATAGAACCAGACTGGGGATGAAAAGCGTATACGCACCGAGGTGTAGTAGAGAAAGAGCACTTTCGGAAGTGCTGACAATGCCCCAAGTACTTCAAGTTTATTTGCATAGCAATACATGCAGCAAAAGAAGGGGGATCTCAACTCCCTAACATCACAATTGTCTTTACTGCACCAATGTAAACATCCTGTCTGAACCTTGTGCTGTCCTCAGTATTATATATGGTGGATGGAGGGTGTCTAGATCCCTGTTGCTTCAAAGATTTCTTCTCTGAAGCAACAGAAACGCAACAGGAACTGTGTGTGTGTGTGTGTGTGGTGTATGTGGTGGTGTGTTGTTGTGGCGGTGCTGAATGTTTGTGGTGGTGGATGTTTGTGGTGGTAGTGATGGTGGTGTATGATTGTGGTGGTGGACGTGGTGATGATGTTGCTGTGCGCCCAGTCCCGCTAACCAGCCCTGTGTGCTCTCACTTACTCACTCACACACTCACTCACGCTCACTCACTCATTTAGATCTACGACCTACAAACACAGGGTTTACCAGAAAACGTCCCGGCGTAGAGCGATGATGACATCGGAATCACTAAATCTCAACTAGTTTTATTAGTATTGATTAATACACCTTGTCGACGCGTTAGTATTATATAAAAGCAGGGTATAATCTGGCACAAAAGATAAACTGATATGCTGAGGCGTTTAGGTGACAGGTTAAGGCGATAAGATAGATTGTTAAGGCGTTACGATGAGGCGATATGATAGGGCGTTAAGGCGTTAAGATATGGCGTTACGGCGTTACTGTAAAACTCTCCACGGAGGTCAAAGGGCGAATATACTGTGTTTCTGCTTACTCTACTACTAAGGCTCAACTGGATTATAATATGCCTCGGCGTAGAGAGATGAAGACATCGGGGACCACCAAATCTCGACTTGTTTTATTCCGTGGTGTGAATTGATTGGCACATTCACCTTGCCGACGCGTTAGTATTATATAATAGCATTGAGCAATCTCGCGCAAAAGATGAAAAAATGGTATGCTAGGGCGTTCAGACGTTATGATAAAGCGTCAATGCGTTAAGATAGGGCGTGAAGACGTTACGATAGGGCGTTAAGGCGTTAAGATAGGGCGTTAAGGCCATAGAGCGAATATACTGGGTTTCTTCCCCGAAATTGAGAGACTA
Organism: Hanleya hanleyi; assembly: GCA_036873755.1. Lineage (NCBI taxonomy): Eukaryota > Metazoa > Mollusca > Polyplacophora > Lepidopleurida > Hanleyidae > Hanleya > Hanleya hanleyi. The sequence goes on along the minus strand of JAVTVY010050726.1, from coordinate 181,173 downwards.
CACTATCTCAACAACAACAACATTCCCATTTCTACGACTCACTGGGTGTAAAGTCCGTTTTCCGCTTCAGTTTTTTGTGAAAACATGCTCCCGCTATCCCAGCCTGCCCTGCAGATCTCTGCAGGCCACGATCCGCTGAGAACCGATATTAGCCGATCTAGACCAGATTGATAGGATGTTTCCATCTTTTAGGGGCAAACTCTGTGTTTCCGGATCTTTTTCGGGGAAAGTTTTGCATGCACCCACACATGACATGACCGGCCTGGAAGAGTGCGTCCCATGGATACCTCACACGATCCATTCTGACCAATATTGGTCCACCGTGATTCCAAAACCTCCACCCCAGGCCTGCCTATGCACTACGTATGCGCAGTGAGAACTTTTCATCGAAAGTCAACCCATGGCATCGAGAACCCTCCCATCGTGTTCTACAGCTCGAGGCAGAGAAAACAAGGTGACACACCCGATACCGCAAATGTAAATGAGTGGGTTGTTCAAGGTGCCAGGTCATTGTTCACTGCGCCAGAATGGACCTAACATGTACACCCCTGACCTGCCTTAACTTTTCAGAAAAAGTCAACCTCTACCATCGTTTTCTACATCGCCAGACAGAGAAAAGAGGTGCCGCACCCATAGTGCAACTGTCCATAATTGGGTTGCCCATTTGATTTAACATCGAAATAATTTAAGCGTACGGTCTTCTTCATAGTGCAACTGTCCATAGGTGGGTTGCCCATTAGATTTAACATTGAAATAATTTAAGCGTACGATATTTCTCAGGTGCAGATAACTCTTGCTGGGCCGTCACGTAACCGGAAGTGACCTTGACCCGAAAGTGACATTTGACTCGGAATTGAGCTTTGGCCCGGAAGTGATGCCCCCGGATGTGACGTCATAGAGGCGTCACTCCTCAGCCCCCCATCACCCCCATCCTCAATGCGATAGAATCGGTCTTCTTCCTACTACTTACACATTAATTGAATTTCAAGGCAACCGCGTCCCATTTACAAAATTTGAGTTGTCATCCCCGAATTAGAAATACTCGTAAACAAAAGTCACTTTGTCGTGGATGGTCTCCGTGATCATGCCAGATGATGGCCTGGTTTCAGAGCAATTTCCTAGCGATCGTAGCGAGATTCTTACATCGTCGATGGATTGTGCCCGTTCCCCACTGCCTTACCACGTTTCCTCCGATTGGGAACTGCTTCTTTGATTCCATTTCAGTCCCAAAATCGGTTCGTACTCCATGTAAGAATCACGAGACAATGCATACAATAGCCAAGTCTAGGGATAACAATGTGTCGAGACTTGAGCCTTTTCAGGTGTACAAAGACTCAGACAATAGCCTCCTACATGAAGTATCTACCCCAAAATCAAACTAACACATTGAACAACTTTACGTAAACTAAATCAAGGATGAGAGGAGAACAAAATCGGAGTTTTCTGAAGCAGGGGCCTGGATCCTCAGTTTCCGCTCGTTTAATGTTTGAATCTCCGGGTCGACGCTAGAAATTGCCGGTGTGTGCATAACAGGAATTTTTCAATCCTATCTATATCCAGTGCTAATGTGAACACCAGAAATGGCACACTGATATCACGTGATATCATCTTTGATCGAAGAGTGGAGGAGGACCTACATTCATGGACGCCCATGTGCGGACTATACGGATAAATGAGTGAAAAACATCGACAGTGGACTTCTGAATGGTGTCGTCCCGTTGGACTTGCGTAAGGCATTTGACCTGGTCAGTCATCGCATTCTGGTAAACAAGCTATATTTGTACCATTGTGATAATAATGCTATAAATTGGTTCAAATCATACTTAACCGGTCGAAAACAGTGTGTTTCCATTAAAGGCAAAATATCGTCGACGAAGCCAGTGATCCGCGGCGTACCTCAGGAAAACATACTTGGACCGTTGTTGCTTATTTTGTACATGAACGATATGCCCCTCTCCAGCACATTGGAAATAGACATCTATGCTAACGATTCAGGGTGAAAGTTTCTAAACTGTTAAATGTGCGAAGGTTTTTAGGGTTATGATACACTACTCTATGTATCTAGATTTCTTATCTGATCACTTGTTAGATATCCTATTACGTGGCGACAAATAGTTTTCTTGGGAAGAAAATACAAAAATATTTGAAGCTGTTTTTGAATACATAAATGCTACTGGGCGTTTTAAGTGGGTATTGGATGGTTAAGTTCAAATAATCCGAAATTGCCTTCTCGTTTTCGATTTTTGCAGAATAATAATAAATGTGTTATTGTTGCCCTTTTATAGTTCAGTGCCCTTTTCCATTGTCTTTTTTCTATGCAAACAGACGAAAATATCTTTTCTACATAGGTTTTTTAGTTAATCATGGCCAGTCATTGATATTATGTATATATCTACTGCAGAGGAAACCACCTTTGTAGCCCTTGGGCTGTGTGGAATCCTTTAAAAATAAATAAAGCATTATATTATGTTATGATAGACAGATATTTAACATGGAAAGATCATGTAAACAAAGTTGATGGACATCTGAACAGGAATATTGCATTATTGCTTAGGATTGAGAAATGTTTACCCCTTTCCACTAGATTAACGTATTATAATGCATTCATACAATCTTACGTTGATTACTGTAGCATCGTCTGGGGGAAATTCTGCACCCCTATCAGTGCGTATAATAACTGATTCTCCCAGGTGTAGGCGATCCGAGCCGTTGTATAAAAAATGTAAAATGGTGCCACGACCTGCTAAGATGAATTTTAGAACTGTAACTAAAGTATTTAAAGCTATCAACAAATTAACTCTAGTTATATTAGTGACATGTTCATTAGAAGGAGTCACCAAACAAGATCTATCTCATAGGAATATTCACAGGTACAACAAACTATAGTCTGTCCATTTTAATTAGTCCTCTACTTTGAAGCTTGTCAATAATCAGCAGTTAACTCCGTATAAATTTTCTTTTTTGTATCGTGTAGAACAAATAGAACTCCACAAAATAACTACCATTTCTCCGTGATATCGATAATATATCACGCTTGAAATAACTTTGTAATTCTCTCCATATAAAACTCCAGTACAGTTGTTTCATGTACCGGAGCTCAATTACATAGGGAGATGTCATAATGTATTCGTGTTGTGTAGCACAAAGGTCAACAATGCCGTGTACGGTCATAGAGGTGTGTGCAGCTTATCATTCGGCAATTTCACTGGGCATGGGATATAAGCGACACTCCCACGGACCGCCTGTTGTTACTGTATTCGGCATCAATGATCTTTGTGCCAGTGAGCATGAATACATTACGAGGTCTTCCTGTATAATTGAGTCCCGGTACACAAACAACTGTATAGGAGTTTTATATGGAGGCAATTGAAAAGTTAGTCCAAGAGTGATATATTATCGATATCCCAGAGAAATGGTAGGCATTTTGTTGAGTTTAGATTGTTATACACACTGCAAAAAACAATTGTTCCAGGTGGTTTTTGACAAGCTCCAAAGCAGACCACTAATTAAAATTGACTTTAGACTAAAGTTGGCTCAAACAGCTTTTAGATGTAAAGGTGCTTCACTGTTTAATAACGTAGACAATACAACTAGAGACTCATCTGTCATCTTTACAGAATTTCAAATAAAAATATTTCAGGAAATTATTCTAAACTGTGATGTCTCGAGGATTTACTCAATTTTAACATATATGTTATCGATTTACTTAATTATTCTAAATTTTTACCGCCTTACGTTTTGTTCCGATTCTACTCATATATTTAAAGTATTTTTCTACTGTGCTATTTTATCTTCATGTTGTACTATTAGTTGTTATGTATTTAGTAATTCACTTGTATATAATTTATTAACCAAAGAGGGCCCTGTGTTAGATAATCTTGCTTACCAGGATTCCATTGTGACTTGTACCCTCTACAAATAAAGTTTTTATTATTATTCTTATTATATAACAAATTGTTTGGATCCAAAATCACTGGCATCGGAATATCCAACTATCCAAGTCCAGATCCTGGAAACAAAGCTATGGCTCATATTTGGAGGCGTTTTGGTGGAGTAGACTTGTTTGCCAATTTTTCTGTAGGAGGCATGTGTGGGAACTGTATAATATAAAACCTATCCTCACCTTGATCATATCCTCGTACTTCAGAAATAGAATGTTCTCTTGATTTCTCCTTTCCCAGAATCCTTTAACATGATCCGGCCATGGGCAATACATCACTAACAACGACAATGGACTTTGTATGAACCTTCAATATACTCTTGTGTAATATAACATACATTTACAGACAGGAAATAGACACGTGATCATTAAATATACACGATGTGAATTAGAATCGAGAAAGGAATGAAACAGTGGTATTGGAGATACAGGTAAGTAAAAATTCCCCATGTGCCCATTCGCTGCAGTTTAACATGAAATCGTCTTTTATGTTCATAACATGATTCGATCTTACAAGGCATATATGCAATGTTGCCCACGTCTATCAACTGAAACATCGCCAAATAATGTGTAGAATCTTGGCTACATTCTAATAGTAATAATCCGGTATTTGAGGTCAGTGAGGTGTGATATCCTTTGATGTTGAAACTCGCAAATTCTCAGTGGATCTTCTTGCTTTAAAATACGTCCACGCTTGAAACGAAAGCGCCGAAAAACTTACCAATCTATGATGCGCATCTCTTCTTCTTTGCTGATTGAGAAGTGTGGTTATTCGAGTTCGATGAGATGATATATATCTTTTGATCGCCGACATATACACGTAGTGCTAGCGATTGGGTGCCTTACTCTGATGGTCGCTTATCGAATCCCGCAATTCTCAGCATTAGAATCTGTTCTATACTAAGAAAGTGTAATCCCAAAATAACGAAACCTACTATCATAAGATCACTTTCTACATGACAAGAACACCTTTTTATATAAATTTTCACTGAAAATCGGACATACTATTTCAATTGAATAGTTGAAAAAGAGCACACTTGCATCTTTCAGTTTTGGGTTTCTCACTCTCCGAAGAAAAATCTCGTTCTATTGGGAATATCGTGTATTGTGCCTGCTTAGGAACTATTTGGTGGGAGGAGTGGTGATTCGGCTGTGTGCACCTTCCGATTGTCCTCGGATAACGTCAAACAGCTAATTATGCCAGCGAATTAGAATTTTCATGGTCTTTGGCACTCAGGATTTTAATATGTGATTTCACCTATGGCTTTTATTGCAAAGGCGGAAATGATTTGTCTCCGAAATTTTAGTGTATTTTGGATAAAATACATAGATAAATATGATTATGAGAAAGGAAAATGAATGCTTTATCTTACATTTGTTGTTAAGGAATGTATCCACGAACAGATTGAAATCATCTTTCACTGGAGCGATAATGACCAATTTCCTGAGTATATGGAAATAGGACACGCTTACGTCTTTGGGGTTTCTCATTACGTAGATTATCTGTGGAATAAAATATATATTTAAGAAATTATAGAAATGGTAGAATGACTATGAAAAATAAAATTCAAAGCAAATGAACATGAAATGACAATCTGAGATTTATATTATGACGCCCCACCTGTCTATAAGGTAATTCACTGACGTTAATACGGGCGTAGGGGGGATTTCTGTCGTGATGTAATATGGGGAAGTTCGTCATGTAAAGATCTTCAAGCCGGGAACACCATGTGCAATATAGCCAAGTTTACTTGGCTTCGTTCGTTCCTACTACGCCACGAATCATCTTACTCAACTTACATGTACACTTCGGGACAACACGGTTCCATAGGTCGTACAGCTCTAGCAACGACCGGTTGAATTTCCACCCCCTTTTGCTGTACGTTTCCCGTCATCGGCAACATATCATGCGGATCACGTGACCCGTACGAAGATAATGGCGGTACCCAGGAGAAATTCAACCCACCGTTGATGTTTGGAGATTGATTGCAGACGGATCAGCTCTTCACGGACATGAAACTATTTGTCGAACTCGATAAAAGCAGTGGACAGATAGAGCCATACGACCCATGGAGCCGTTTTCCCCCGGAGTGTACATGTAAGTTGATTAGAAGAATTCATGGCGTAGTAGCAACGAACGAAGCATAGACTTGGCAATGTGCAATACAGATTGTCGGGTAGCTTTTCCAGGTTCAACAAGGTTCCCTACATAGCTACCTATTGTGTTTTTCTAAGTTGTCTGGCAATATGTACCTGCTGCGGTAATTGGGGTATATTTGTGTGTAATATTTTGAATTCATTTGACTTTTCCCTCCCACCTTCGTCGTGCTGTCGATCCATCCGTTTATATGGGTCCCTAATAACATAGGGATCTGGGGACTTGTTCTTTTCTACAATGTTGACTTAGGCGCAAGATGCAAGAAGGTTTCGAGTTTGCTTGTAGTCATATTACTTACACGCTGAAAGTAAACAGATTTTGAAGAAGATTTGATAGGTTTGTTTCGGCCGTTTTCACTAGTAATCCACCAAAATGATTGCATGCGAGGATATGCCATAATTTAACCTCTGCGGTGAGCACCTTAACCTTCTGCAGCCAACAGGATTTATTTTGAGCAGAAGAGGCTTACCGGATCGAAAGGCATGGCCAATGATCGAGAATGTACCGAGCTCAGCTCGTACAACCCAGCTAGTGGCATATTTGCAATTCTAACAAGGCTTTTTAACCATCATATCGGTCTATCGTTACATTTATCCAGAAATGCAGCTTCCAACTGCTTCAAGAGTATGACGTGAACACTCCTTGGCAAAAATACACCAACTTTGCACAAATCAGAAGCGAGTATTTTGACAAAACTACCCCCAACACAGAAGAGTTCCAATCTAGGGGGAGGTAACTCTTGATGTACTTTTGTGATTTTTGGCAAATGCCGGGTTATCTTCCCTGATTCGAACATTTGCATATTAAAGCTATACGGGAAAATGCCTGTATGGGGTATGGATGATCCGATTGGGTCGTATGAGGTATCAATGTAAAGCAGTCGTGAAGGGGCATCTGATGGGCTGGGTGTGGGGTTGAAATAGCGTCATTCTGCGCATGCGCGGTGGACAAAGGGTATGGAAATAGACGTTTTGGGGTCTAGGGCAGCCATTAATGGTCCGATGGACTCGTATGAGGTATCAATGTGAAGCCTATGTGAGGGGGCATCCGATGGGATGGGTGTGGGGTTGGAATATCGTCATTCTGCGCATGCGCGGTAGACCAAGGGTATGGAAATAGAGGTTTTGCGATCTAGGGGAGCCCCTAATGGGCCGATGGAGTCGTATGAGGTATCAATGTGAAGCATAGGTGAGGGGGCATCTGACTGGACTAGTGTCTCGACCGTTGCCAACATTCTGCGCATGCGCGAACAAGGAATTGTGGGAAAAGGGTACGGAAATAGACGTTTTGGGATCTAGGTGAGCCACTAATGGTCCGATGGAGTTGAGTGAGGTATCAATATAAGCCTATGTGAGGGGGCATCCGATGGGGTGGGTATGGGGTTGGAATATCGTCATTCTGCGCATGCGCGGTAGAATAAGGGTATGGAAATAGACGTTTTGGGATCTGGGGGAGCCTCTAATGGGCCGATAGAGTCGTGTGAGGCATCACTGTGAAGCCTATGTGAGGGGACATCCGCCTTGACTAGTGGCTCGGGTGTTGTCAACGCTCTGGGCATGCGCAAACAGGGAATTGTGATAAAAGGGTATGGAAATGGAGGTTTTGGGGTCGAGGTGAGCCACTAGTGGCCCTATGGAGTCGTATGAGGTATCACTGTGAAGCCTATGTGAGGGGGCATCCGTCTGGGCTAGTGTCTCGGCCGTTGGCAACAGTCTGCGCATGCGCAAACAGGGAATTGTGGGAAAAGGGCATGGAAATAGACGTTTTGGGGTCTGGTGGGCCACTATTGGTCCTATGGAGTCGTATGAGGTATCAATGCGAAGCATTCGTAAAGGAGTATCCACCTGGACTAGTGTCTCGGCCGTTGTCAACATTCTGCGCATGCGCAGACAGGTAATTGTGGGAAAAGGGCATTGGAAACTACATTTTTGGGTCTATTTGGGCCCCTGGTCGTCCGATGAGGTCGGGTGAGGTATCGTTGTAAAGGATACGTGAGGGGGCATCCGCCTGGACTAGCATGACGTGGAACTGACGTCATTCTGCGCATGCGCAGTAGACAAAGTGTATGGAAATAGACGTTTTAGGGTCGATGGAGTTGAGTGAGGTATCAATGTAAAGCAGTCGTGAAGGAGCATCCAGTCATGGGTGGGTGCATGTAAAATTAGGATTTTTTCCCGAAAATATAAAAGCGGAACACGGACTTTACCCCTAAAATAGTGGAAAACACCTGTTAACCCTAGCCAAAAGGGCTAATATCGGCCTTCGGGCTTATTGGGACCTACCTATCAAGTCAATGGGGTGCGTGCATGTAAAATTAGGATTTTGTCCCGAAAATATAAAAAGCGGAACGCGGACTTTACCCCTAAAATAGGGGAAAACACCTATCAACCCTATCCCAATTTCGGAGCTCCAAGAGCTCCGAAGCTCCGAGTTCCAAGAGCTCCGGAGCTCGGAGTTCCAAGAGCTCCGGAGCTCCGACGCCACCACCGGGCGTTGCCGGGCGAGTGAGTGAGTGTGAGTGAGTGAGTGAGTGAGTGTGAGTGAGTGAGTGAGTGAGTGAGTGAGTGAGTGAGTGAGTGAGTGAGTGAGGGTGAGTGAGTGAGTGAGTGAGTGAGTGAATGAAGCGTTCACAACGTCCGTGAGGCGTCCCCAACGCCAGTCTTAACGCATGGACGCACTAACGACGGTGAGTGAGTGAGTGAGTGAGTGAGTGAGTGGGATCCTACTGGACTAATGTAACGTCCGTTTTCATCATTTTGCGCATGCGCAGTACGGCCGTCGTATATAAAGCAGGCATTTTGGGGATTCGTGGAGGTTTGTTGAGTGGTTGACCATCCCTGGTCAAATGGACCGTATGCGGTATCAGTGTGAAGCTCTCGTAGGAAAAGTGGAAATTACCCCTCATTTGTGGGGCGCTCACTTCCGGTTGTGTGGGGCGCTGCCCTCAGCCAATCAGAAGCGAGTATTTTGATCCGGTGCATTATGGGACATATCCAAGATGGCGGCGTCTACCTTCTGGTTCAAGATGGCGGCGCGTCCGGTGTCGAAAAATGACCATTTTGTTGGAATGTGGTCATCTGGTGTCGAAAACTGGACCTTGTATGGGTCCCGCCTAATTTGGTTTAGAGATGGACCACTATTGGTCCGAATGCGTCCTGTGGGGTGTGATCTTGTAGTTCTCGGAGTGCAGACCACGATTTGAAGGATGTTCACGTCATCTGTGATGTCATTGGTGTCGTCATCAGTAGGAGTAGTAGCCAAAGTGGGCATTTTGGAGGAGTGAAAGAAGGTATTTGGTGTAGAGATGGACCACCCTTGGTTCGAATGTGTCGAGGGAAGTGTCATCTTGCAGTTCTCGGGGTGTAGACTCCATTTGGGGGATGTCCACAGCATCTGTGACGTCATCGGTGACGTCATCAGTACGAGTAGTAGCGAAAGAAAGTGTTTTATAATTGGCTCAGTGCCAATTTTTTCCCACGATTTGGGCTGATGAGGGACACATGTTCATTCCTATATTTACAGACACTACCACCACCACCACCACCACCACCACCACCACCACCACACACCACCACCACCGCACACCACCACCACCACCACCAACGCCACCATCGGGCGTTGACGGGCGTCAACGCCCGGTGGTGGGGGTGGTGGTGGTGGTAGCTCCCGTGTGGCAGAGCCCTTGGATCGGAGCTCTTGGAGCTTAAAGCTTGTGGAGCTCAGAGCTCGGGAATGATGTCATCGCATGCATGCGCGCGTACCTGTGGTGTACCCTGTGCCTGCTTTATATACGACGGCCGTAGTGCGCATGCGCAAAATGATGAAAACGGACGTTACAATAGTCCAGTATGATGCCACTCACTCACTCACTCACTCACTCACTCACTCACTCACTCACTCACTCACTCACTCACCGTCGTTAGTGCGTCCATGCGTATAAGACGGGCGTTGGGGACGCCTCACGGGCGTTGTACACGCTTCACTCATTCACTCACTCACTCACTCACTCACTCACTCACTCACTCACACTCACTCACTCGCCCGGCAACGCCCGGTGGTGGCGTCGGAGCTCCGGAGCTCTTGGAACTCGGAGCTCCCGAGCTCTTGGAACTCGGAGCTCCGGAGCTCTTGGAACTCGGAGCTTCGGAGCAGTTGGAGCTCCGAAATTGGGATAGGGTTGATAGGTGTTTTTCCCTATTTTAGGGGTAAAGTCCGCGTTCCGCTTTTTATATTTTCGGGGCAAAATCCTAATTTTACATGCACGCACCCCATTGACTTGATAGGCAGGTCCCAATAAGCCCGAGGACCGATATTAGCCCTTTTGGCCATGGATGATAGGTGTTTTCCACTATTTTAGGGGTAAAGTGCGTGTTCCGCTTTTATATTTTCGGGAAAAAATGCACCCACCCATGACTGGATGCTCCTTCACGACTGCTTTGCATTGATACCTCAATCAACTCCATCGGACCACTAGGGACCCACCTCGACCCTAAAACGTCTATTCCCATACACTTTGTCTACTGCGCATGCGCAGAATGACATCAGTTCCACGTCATGCTAGTTCAGGCGGATGCCCCCTCACGTATCCTTTACAACGATACCTCACTCGACCTCATCGGACGACCAGGGGCCCAAATAGACCCCAAAATGTAAATTCCAATGCCCTTTTCCCACAATTACCTGTCTGCGCATGCGCAGAATGTTGACAACGGCCGAGACACTAGTCCGGGTGGATACTCCTTTACGAATGCTTCACATTGATACCTCATACGACTCCATAGGACCAATAGTGGCCCACCCAGACCCCAAAACGTCTATTTCCATACCTTTTTCCCACAATTCCCTGTTTGCGCATTCGCTGACTGTTGACAACGGCCGAGACACTAGCCCAGACGGATGCCGCCTCACATAGGCTTCACAGTGATACCTCATACGACTCCATAAGGCCTCTAGTGGGCCACCTCGACCCCAAAGCGTCTATTTCCATACCCTTTTCCCACAATTCCCTGTTTGCGCATGCGCAAAGCGTTGACAACGCCCGAGCCGCTAGTCAAGGCGGATGTCCCCTCACATAGGCTTCACAGTGATGCCTCACACGACTCTATCGGCCCATTAGACGCTCCCCTAGATCCCAAAACGTCTATTTCCATACCCTTAGTCTACCGCGCATGCGCAGAATGACGATATTCCAACCCCATACCCACCCCATCGTATGCCCCCTCACATAGGCTTCATATTGATACCTCACTCAACTCCATCGGACCATTAGTGGCTCACCTAGATCCCAAAACGTCTATTTCCGTACCCTTTTCCCACAATTCCCTGTTTGCGCATGCGCAGAATGTTGACAACGGTCGAGACACTAGTCCAGTCAGATGCCCCCTCACCTATGCTTCACATTGATACCTCATACCGGCCCATAGGGGCTCCCCTAGATCGCAAAACCTCTATTTCCATAGACTTGGTCTACCGCGCATGCGCAGAATGACGATATTCCAACCCAACTCCCACCCCATCGGATGCCCCCTCACATAGGCTTCACATTGATACCTCATACGAGTCCATCGGACCATTAGTGGCTGCCCTAGACCCCAAAACGTCTATTTCTATACCCTTTGTCCACCGCGCATGCGCAGAATGACGCTATTTCAGCCCCTTCACGACTGCTTTACATTGATACCTCATACGACCCAATCGGATCATCCATACCCCATACAGGCATTTTCCCGTATAGCTTTAATATGCAAATGTTCGAATCAGGGAAGATAACCCGGCATTTGCCAAAAATCACAAAAGTACATCAAGAATTACCTCCCCCTAGATTGGAACTCTTCTGTGTTGGGGGTAGTTTTGTCAAAATACTCGCTTCTGATTGGCTGTCGCTGTGACGTCACAGAGGTCATATGCAAATTTTTGAGGTCAATGTGACCATTTTTACGTCTCTACTACTACTATGCAATTTATTCACATATATTTCTGTTTTCTTCTCTTGTTTCCATGGAATTTCTCTTCCGTATTCCCTTTTCTCATAAACTGACAAGTCAATGATCAGGTTATTGCATAATAATGAGCCAGATTTACAACTCATATACAATTTTGCTGTATATATAAATGTAAAGTTGCTATTGTACATAACTTTTTTTCCAAATAACACAACTTATAACTAGGAATCATGCAACTTTTCTCTCGATAGTTGTATATACATACATACTAATGTCTACGATAGTATATCAAATACGTCAAATATAAAAAAGAAAGAAACAATATCGACTGTAACGACGGCGACAAGACCGCAGTATACCAAAAAACTATTTGATACGAGAATATTGAGTAACAAAATTACTTTTGGACGTGTTGTTTCCACGTTCGGTGGCAGTAAATGATAGTGGAGATGAGTTTTGAAGAATCTCGGGGATGGACGTCTGTTGTAGTCTTCTATGTCGTTCAGATGGAATTCGAGGTACGGAATACGTTTGTCGGAAACATCCGATGTGGCTTTGTCTGTATCAGCATCATTAGCGATTAAGTACACCAATTCTTGAGTCCACGTGGTACCTGAACATTAATGATAAATGAGTTCAGTTTTAAGACATTTGATTGGTCAGTTCAAATGGAAAACCGGCATATTCATTGACTTCTAAAGAAAATTAGAAGCTAATCCAGCCAATTACATAGTTTTTGGTAACGCTTCATTGGTTTTATCTGCTCTGTGGATTCTAATTGTTCTTCAAATTCTGATGACATTACCGTTGATTCCACGAAGATAACCATGACCATGCTAAGGATTGTTGAGAAATAACAGGCCGCAGTTTCATAACGATGATGAAAAGTTGATCCTGTGTGCGAATGTAATGTGATGATGTCATCAATAGGAATCTAAATAATTAAAGAAAATGTGTGCTCAATACCTACGACTGTATCGAATTAATTTGCATTTCTTTCAAAAGAGCATTCATTATTTGCAAGATAACATGCACTCATTAGAATGGGTATTTTGAACCCTTCTTCCATTAGTCAGTGCTTAGGCTACCTTTTCCCCACTTACACCACGCTTCTCGTCAGTTCGCATCCCCACATCCCTTCTCACACGCTTTTACCCCATCCCACACCCTTGCCATCCCGATCTTTAGCGGTAAAACGTATGCGCAGATAACTCTGGAATGCTTTTAATAAAGGGAGGTAACTCACGGTTCGCAACTTCTACTGGCCCAGCTGACCGAGCTGTGCGCAGCTGAATTCAGTCATGCGTGACGACCTTTAATACTGTAGCACTCGTCACGGAGCGATGAATGCGCTCTGCGGCTGTACACAGGCGTCAGCTACAGCGGATAAGAAGGATTTTAAACGTCTGTTTTTGTGTTTAATTCAAATTTGACGAAATTTGGCTTTACTTAAAAAAAGCAGTAAAATACACTCAGGAGATTCCAATATTTTTAGAGAGGGTGACTAGACTTAATAATTTCACTAACGGCAGTAGTATAGAAACGTGAAATTGAAACCTCTTGACCTAAAAAATTTGCATATTTGCGACGTCGCAGAGGTCAAGGTCACTATAGTTCCGGCAAAGCTCAGTTTCGGTCACGTGACGGGGAATGTATTCCTCCGCAGTGATGCGGTCATGTCTGGCGGTAATGCGGTCGCTTCCGGTTCCGCGGAAAAGTCTCCGCGAAGAGAAAGTAGTCCCTTGTCAACTTCAAATACGCGGGTGGTCGCTTCGCGTGATTCTCCGGCAATGTCCGGGAATCTTCGGCAATGTCCGGGAATCTTCGTCAATGTCCGATCATCTCCGGCAATGTCCGGCTTCTAGGTTATAAGCCTCATACATAGCCATCCAGCGAGAGAAGGGGAATCCCCCTGGTCCTAGCTGGAGTCAAACCGCTTCAGAAGCGAGCACGTTATCCACTGCACCACGAGTCAGCCCATACTAGGAAAGGTTGAAAATACCCTAATATACCTACCAGAGAGCAGATCTATATACGGCTATGGTCCAATCGGGAACCCACGCATGGACATTTGCGGTATGGAAGAGTTGGGGTGGTCATTTTTTTTTCTTTTTTTTTCTTGTGGATTTTACTATGGGGTGTGGCACCTTGTTTTCTTTGTCTCGCGATGTAGAACACGATGGGAGGTGTCTCGAGGCCATGCGTTGAATTTTGTTGAAAAGTGCTGATGACGCATGCGCTGTAGGCATGCAGATCGAGGTGGACCTTTTGGGGATGTAGGTGAATCCATAGTGGTCCGATTGGGCCGTGTGAGGTATCAATTTGAAGCACTCGTGAAGGAGCATCCGACTGGATGGGTGTGGGGTGGGAATATCGTCATTCTGCGCATGAGCAGTAGAAAAGAGAATTTGGATGGACCGTTTTGTGGTCGAGATGGGCCCCTAGTGGTCCGATTGGGCCGTGAGTGGTGTCAATATATAGCACTCGAGCGGGAGCATCCGACTAGATAGGTGTGGCGTGAAACTGACGTCATTCTGTGCATACGCGATAGAAAAAGAGTCTGGGAATAGACGTTATGGGGTCGAGATTGGTCACTATTGGTCCGATTGGGCCGTGAGAGGTATCAATCTATAGCACCCGTGGGAGAGCATCCGACGAGATGGGTATGGCGTGAAACTGGCGTCATTCTGCGCATGCGCGGAGAAAAAGAGCAAGGCTATAGACGTTTTAGGGTCGAGATGGGCCAATATTGGTCCGATTGGGCCGTGGGAGGTGTCAATATGTAGCACTCGTGATAGAGCGTCCGATTGCACGGGTATGGCGTGGAACTGACGTCATTCAACGCATGCGCAGTTGACAAAGAGTATGGGAATAGACGTTTTAGGGTCGAGATGTGCCAAGATTGGTTCCTATGGGCCGTGGAAGGTGTCAATATGTGGCACTCGTTGGGGGAGCATCCGACAGAATGGGTATGGCGTGGAACTGGCTTCATCCTGCGCATGTACGGTAGACAAAGAGCAAGGGAATAGATGTTTTGTGGCCGAGATGGGCCAATATTGGTCCAAATAGGCCGTGGGAGGTGTCAATGTGTAGCACTCGCGTAGGAGCGTCCGACTGAATGGGTATGACGTGGAACTGACGTCATTTAGCGCATGAGCAGTAGACAGCGAGTATGGGAATAGACGTTTTAAGGTCAAGATCGGCCAATATTGGTCCGAATGGGCCGTGGGAGGTGTCATAGTGAAGCACTCGTGGGGGAGCATCCGATAGGATGGATATGGCGTGGAACTGACGTCATTCTGCGCAGGCACAGTAGGAAAAGAGTAGAGGAATAGACGTTTTAGGGTCGAGATGGGCCTCCGAATGAGCCTCGGCAGGTGTCAATGTGTAGCACTCGTAGGAGAGCATCCGACTGCATGAGTGTGGCGTGGAACTGCCATCATTTCATGCAAGCGCAATAGCAAAAGAGTATGGGAATGGACGTTTGTAGACATGGCTTATGCTTGCTCCTAATGGGAATGCACAGGGGTCAAAAGTCACTTCCGGTCACGTGACGTCAAAAAGGTCATAATCAAAAAAATTTAAGGTCAATGTGACCTTTAATACCGTTTTAAAGAGTCAAGAGGCGTCTACGTGCCCTTTCGGAACCTGTCGTTGAGGCCCAGCAAGAGTTATCTGCCTCTGTCGGCATTGTGGAAAGTTGATGCTGGGTCGACATCGGGCCTTACAGACTAGTCTTTTGGGTTAAATGCCGTCATTTTCATCTGACGACGATACAGCTCACCAATCCCCAGTGTACGAGTTGTCACAGCGACACAGGTCACCAATTACCAATATACGAGTTGTCAGAGCAATTCCATCATAGCTCTCTAAATTTGTATCTAATACCGCTTATGCCGGTGCTAGGGGCCGTGTGGTCATGTCATCCAAGTTGCCACATGAACAGGTACAATAAAAGCGTACCTGAGATACAATACATATCACGAATCGTTAGATTCTTGGTATGTGCTTTAGAATAGGTTAACCAGAAGACTATACTGTGAAGTCATGTGGCTCAGTCATTATGTCGGCATCTCTTCTCACTTCCGTTATATGCGTTGTAATTTTTACCTGTATATGGCGAGATTCTGCTGGTGGACGTTTCGTCTCCGAGGCCCGCCCCCTGTACAGACCTTTTGGTCTTTAATATATGTTGGCATTGTGGGAAGCTGATGCTGGGTCGACATCGGGCCTTACAGACTAGTCTTTTGTGTTAAATGCCGTCATTTTCATCTGACGACGACACAGCTCACCAATCCTCAGTGTACGAGTTGTCACAGCGACACAGCTCACCAATTACCAATATATCAGTTGTCAGAGCATTTCCATCATAGCTCTCTAGATTTGTATCTGATACCGCTTATGCCGGTGCTAGGGGCCGTGTGGTCATGCCATCCAAATTGCCACATGAACAGGTACAATAAAAGCGTACCTGAGATACAACACATATATATCACGAATCGTTAGATTCTTGGTATGTGCTTTAGAATAGGTTAACCAGAAGACTATACTGTGAAGTCATGTGACTCTGTCAGTATGTCGGCACCGCTTCCCACTTCCCTTATATGCGTTGTAATCTGAATACGACTGTTTATGTCCTTCAGTTACTTCAATGTTAACTGACATGACCGGGAAAATGCAACAAGAGTTATCTACCCCTGAATACGACTGTATATGTCCTTCATTTACTCCAATGTTAATCTCCCGGAATGCCCCTCATCAAGCATGATACCCGACATTATCGCCAGCTATATGTCCAGCATAAATGGCAAGTGGGGAACCCTCCTTTTCTCCACATGTCATATACCGAGAACCAGAGACAGGTGAATTGCACCAAGTGAGTCGCCTGGAACAAGGTTTCCCTAAGATAGTGTCGGGTGGATAAATAGGGCTGAGCATGCGCAACCGGACGAACCAATGCCCTATAAATACGGCGGTCAGTGACGGTGTGGGTCATTCTTCACGCGTCATTTCGTCGACCATTTCGCCAGACCTACGAGCGCTCCTTCCCCTTACACCCGAGGTGGAGTTACACGTCTATGAGGATAAAGACACCATCGTAGAAGACCGGGTTGTTTGCTGGTCGGATCCTGAGTCCACATCAAAAACCGTTACGCTACACCGTGACGGCTGGTTCAAATTTAAACGGGTGTTGAGCGGTGAGCTCGATGATGACCTCATCCCCGTGGAGAATGTCACCTAAGTATACCGTGTGCCATGCTTCGCACGCCTGGGGCGTTACCAGGATCCCACCCGAAGCTTCACCTTAGACTCTAACCTATGGACGGCCTTTAAAAAGTGGTGCCTATTGTGGACTACCTGTTTACACCGGACGACCGCTTAGCCGTCCAGTGGGCCTTGTCTCGTGCTATTGAGGACGCACTGGCCGAGCCCAATGAGCAAATCATCAACCGCGTCAAGGAGGAAGACGAGAGGAACTATCCGGTTCTCACCTCTGTGACCTACAAAGATGTCCAAGATAAACTTCCGGATTCCACCGTCGGAGGACGACGACGTCATAGATTACCCGGATATGCTCAGTCAACCCAGTGACAAACGCATCCATGCAACGGAGGCCGGTACGGCGTCAGAACCCAAACCAAAGCATCCAGAAAGCAACTTTGACCCCAGCGCCAGATATTCACGGATAATATGGGATGTACGTTTCTTGTTGCTATCCCATGATGCACCATATTGAAGGCTAATAAATAGAGCCGATTTTTTAGGACTGTCTCACTTATCTTAAACCATGCGACGTGAATGGTCCCGCTCACCGCTCGCCCGGGATCCAGTCCCCACTGAGGAAGGAAACTTTACCACAGGTCTCGAAGAGCCACCCACGGAGGTACTACCTATCCTGGAAGCTGTGAGTGCTATCTACCAGCGTCATTGGTCTACCATCCGGCACTGTTTTCACCGACATCGCCCTAAATAGGACTTGTACAATTTCCGGTTAGATGATAACACTCGCCTACCCCACCACTTCTATACCATTTTTGAGGACCAAGCCACAGCCTTCAAATTAAATCTCACCTTTGGTTATTTATTACGACCTCAGGAGACGGACCAGCTCCGGTATATTTACCCCAGTCACAATACCCTCGTGTACGACCAGCCCTTCACCATTACGGATCGTGCGTCCCTGGAAACGGCACTGGCCCAACTAGAGATCTTGGATAACTTGGAATGGGCCCGACAGGAACGCCCCAACACCAAATCGCAGGTGGAGATGACGACGCATGTTACGGTTTACGTGACTAAATTAATCGACCACCCGATCCTTTGATCTCATGTCATGGACTTTTCCTCCCTATAAATACGAGAGAGAGTCACATCTTGTGCCACTCACGTGCTGACCATGACGGAGCATATAATACGGGCGTTTCTCAGCTTGACCCCGAGGTCTTCCTGTACGTCTATGCGGATAAGGTCGATATCATGGAGGAGGGAGACATCTGTGATGCGGACCCTACACAACCGCGCCCGTCTCACATTCGTCTGTCCCGGGAGGGCTGGACCAAATTCAAACGGGTGTTGTCTGGTGAACTGGACGGCGATCCCATCCACTTGTGTCACGTTGTGTACCTCCGACGCAGTCCCTTCTTTGCTCAATTGGCTCGTATAGATGGAGGTACAGTGCATTTTACCATTCACCCTGTTCTATGGTCGGCGTTGGAAGATACCGTCGCGGATGTGCATCAAGTGCTTACAGAGGAAGAGCGGTCATCAGACGAGTTGGACTGACCATTTGCCATGGATGATGTGCTGGCAGAAGCCAAAGAAAAAAATCTGAAAGAAACTCTGACCCCGGCTCAAGATATACCCGTTATAAAAAAACAATAGAGCCGGGAAACATCATCATTTGTCACCATGACGAGCTGGGAGAAGATGTTGGACACGTTGTATTACAGTCTCGACTGTTCGGCAGCCTATAGTGCATTATCCGCCCTCTTCGAGCTGCTAAACCCCTGGAGATACAACGAGCCCAAGTCCGAGATTGGTTAAAATAAACAAGACACTTATTCCTCACATCGAGCTGCCCGCCGCCATTTTCCACGGAACCGGGTCATCATTGGGGGTATAGATGCCCATTGTCAGGCCGATTTGGTCAAAATGAGCGCCTTTGCCAAACACAACGATAGGAGTCGGTATATTTTGACGTGCATCGACATTCTGTCAAAGTATGCGTGGGTGGTACCCATCCGAACGAAAACTGGAAAAAATCTCGTAGCTGCGTTCAAGGTCATCTTCAAGACGGGTCGCAACCCGTTGTATTTGCAAACCGACGAAGGCACGGAATTCCTCAACAGACCCTTTCAACAGTTCTTAAAGCCCAGAAGGTCTCCTTCTTTCACACGTACAACGAGGCGAAGGCTTTCGTTGTGGAAAGGTTCAATCGGACGTTCAAAGGCCGCATGTATAAATATTTTACCTATAAGAATACAATGCGGTACATCGATGTTCTCCCCCAGCTGGTGGAGTGTTACAATCGAGCCTATCACCGAAGTATTCAGAGAGCACCCATCACCGTTGCCAAACGCAACGAGGCCCAAGTCCGGCGTGTCTTGTACCCAAAGCAACCCAATCACGATCGAAGGAGGTGTTCAAGGTCGGAGACCCTGTACGGATCAGTAAAGTCATGGGCAAGTTCGAGAAGAATTACCTCCTCAACTGGAGCGATGAGCACTTCCTGATCAAACGCCGCATACCCCGACAACCGCGAGTATATGAACTGGAGGATCTCCAAGGGAAAGTGTTGCAAGGAACGTTTTACGAGCAAGAATTACAGCCCGTGGTAAAAACAGGCCAAGACTACTACACTGTGGAACGCATCCTGAAAACCGATAAGGTGCATCTCTTGAAATGGCAAGGCTGACCCAGTTCCTTCAATTCCTGGGTCTCGGACAACCGGATGAAACGGCTATAAAGCGATGAACCGCAGCCGGTAGCGTTCATTCTACGTTCGACCATGAACACGGTGCTATGGACAAACAGCAGCTGCCTCTGAACACAGCGTATCCAAAAACGCGCAAAGCGCAAGTGGGCTTTGTGGTGACATTGCTAACCCTGCTGGGCATTTCATATGGGTGTGTGTTTCACGACGTGGTGTACTTCAGCACTCTTCTCATCCCACCAAAGACACAACCACCAGCCGTGAGTGCAGGTCAGACGAATGTACAGACCCCCTTCACGTTACCACCCATCAAACTCGTGATCGAAACGAGCCCAGTCATCACCACCATCACCACCACACCGAGTATAGTCCAGGTCAACATCGAACTCCACACCAAGTATTGCAGGGCCCACTACGCCTGAAAACCCCTCGGATTTCATCACCCACAGTGAACGACCAACGTTGACGCACCGACGACCCCGGTTCACTCGTTCCAAATTTACAAGAGAGAGTCACCACGACAGCGGATACACCTCCAACCATGGACCCCCGGGGGCAACACTCCTTCACCTGCCTCATTGCGGGGCCGACGGGCTCAGGCAAAACACACTTCGTCCAGAAACTCCTTCAATACGCCCACAATATGATTAACCCACACATCGTCCAGGTGGTGTGATGTTACGGAGAATGGCAAGCGGCGTATGCAGCAATGCCCAACATGACGTTCGTGGAAGGCCTATCCAACCTGGCTGATTTGGAGCCGGACACCTTGGTGGTCCTGGATGATCTCATGGCGGAGACTGACGCTCGGGTCACCCAACTCTTCACGAAAGGCAGCCATCATCGCCGTCACAGCATCATCTACATTGCGCAAAATCTATTTAGTAAAAACAAAGAACATCGAAACATCAGTTTACAAATGCATACTACCTGGTGGTGTTCAAACATCCAAGAGATACCACTCAACTGCTGCACCTGGCGAGACAGATGTACCCCGGCCGCACACGGTTTGCATTGGAAGCCTTTATAGATGCGACAACCCCTCAGCACAGGTATATGCTCTCTGACATGAAGCGAACCACCCCGACCACCTTCGACTACGGATTGGTATTTTTCCCAGGGAGACCCACCACGTGCACGTGCAAAAATAAAGTAAACACACCCATAGTGGTTCCCCCAGTTGGGGTATGTTTTTGATGACGGGGATAAAAAAAGAATTAATACAACATCATGGTTGACTTTGTCTCTGAAGTGAAAGAATATTCTGGAGGTAGCCCGCAAAGGATAAAAAGGGCGGGGTTGGGGGTACCGCACGACGTACGTCGACAAGCATTACAGGCTAGTTTTCCTGGGTATTGTTGCATTTACCAGTTTTACCCCATCAGTCGTCCACGGTGCTCATCCATTAACATCAGATGAGTTGTTTAAGCTGAGCGGTCACCACAGCTCCCGAACTAGCGTATCTAATTCCGTTTAAACCGGTGCTAGGGGCCATGTGGATACTTCATTTTCTCTACATAAACAGCTGCAATAAAAGCGCGGCTGAGATACTAAGGCTACATCCAAGAATCCACCGAATTCTCGGGTCTGAACGAATGCTTTCCTGTAGAGTCATATGGTTGCTTTTTAGTCGCCAGACGTCGTCAATTTTCCCCACCTCTTGCATATCGCTCCAATTCAAGCTTGTCCGCTTGTCAGGATGTCCGCTCGTGTACGGAAACACGCTCCGACGCTACGGGTACTGAAGACGGCCCCACCCGAGTTGATTCGGACTATTGTACGCGGCGCGGACTCTGATCTTGTGCGCTGTCTGTGTGAAATTGGGCGTAACGTCTTAAAAGGGAACGTGCCACTGATTCCGGCTCAGAAGACCAAGTTGGCCAAGCATAAGACAGGTCTCCGAACCCTGGTCCAGAAGCGAGTCCCTCAAGCACAGAAGAAAAAGATCTTACAGAAAGGCGGCTTTCTCGGTGCGATCTCAGTCCCGTTGGCCGCTTCCGTGTTGGGACCAATATTAGGTGGAATCTTCGGTCGATAATGAACCACACAAAACAAATGGTCCTCATCGAACCGCGCCTGCTTCAAAGCCTCCAATCGCCGTATCCGATCCCACCTACGGTGAAGACGATCAACACACTCGATCACGAGATGCAACATATTCTACAACGACAGTGAGAAAGTACAAAAGTACAATCCGACGCTTCAACGGTACATCACGTTCATGGACCAATACAAAACCCCCCAACCAAGGCCAGCGTCAGTCGCACAGCCAGCACAACGCGTGCCGCCAAGACCACTTGTCCCACAACAGCCATTACCAGGTGTACCATCCACAGCCCACAGTGGATCGAAGACGAAGTCTTACACAGTGTACCGGCGTCGTTCAAGAAACAAGCTGACGTGGTATTGCAGCGAGTGAAAGACAAATCCGAACATGACCTGGAATGATAATGGCGAACTACTGGCACAGAACCAGGTGATCCCCGGTACCCACATGACGGATTTAGTGAATGACTTGATGCGTCAACGCAGGTCGCACGCGGATCCTCGAGGATAGGGGGTGTTTGCCCAAGGCTTGAAAGACATGCATGTACCACAGGAATTGGTGGGGACCCCCCCCAGCGATGGGCCGGGATACAGCGTGACATGGAACATCAATCTCCGGTACGCGCACTCCGCAAGTTACAACGACAGACTCGACCCCCACGGATCTGGGAAGCCGAGTGGGACCCGGAGTCACCACCCAAAACACCACAACGGCTACGCTCCTTACGGAAACATTTCACATCCTTTAAAACACCACCCCTGTTCAAGACACCCCGCCTCGCCAGAGCCGTGACACGTAGCAAGTCACCGCGACGATCACGACGCAGGGAACAAGCTCCCAAGGCCTGGGAACAATATTAAAACCAACAGCGGCAGCAGGATACCTCAGTCGTCATGTTTCCCCCCACACTACCCAGTAATAGCTCGGCTGCAGTGTTTCCCAACAACAGCTGGGCCCATTATGTCACGCAGCTGCGACATCCCTTACATCTTCCGGGACGTTGGGAGTGTGGCCTACTGGATATCCAGCACCCGTATACGTGTTACAACGTGCAACATGATACGGTGTGATACGAAGTCGTATACGAAGGCAACACCTATAACTTCACTCTTCCCGAAGGCCAGTACCATACACCCAATATATTCATCCAGGCGTTGCGTAAGCTCATCAAGAGCTCGAGCCATGGAGGAATCAATATCTTCCCGTTTGCGAACATGATCCGAAGGCCAGTACCATACACCCAATATATTCATCCAGGCGTTGCGTAAGCTCATCAAGAGCTCGAGCCATGGAGGAATCAATATCTTCCCGTTTGCGAACATGATCCAGATGGAGTACCACGAGTGGAATCACAAGTTCCTGGTCATTCTTCAGACCAATGTGTCTGTACGTTTCAGCAAGACGTTGAAGGAGCTGTGTGCACTGGAAACGGATAACTATGTCGGGCCCGGTCGGCTCCGGGGGAAGACCATGCTTGATCTTGAGGCTGGCTTGTATGGACTCTATGTTTATTCGAATGTGGTGGATGGTCACATTGTCGGCGATATCGATGCGCCCCTGCTCCGCGTCTGCCCAGTGCAAGGGGACTACGGAGATCAGGGAACACAGGGCTTTAACTACGTAATCCATCTACCATACACCCAATATATTCATCCAGGCGTTGCGTAAGCTCATCAAGAGCTCGAGCCCTGGAGGAATCAATATCTTCCCGTTTGCGAACATGATCCAGATGGAGTACCACGAGTGGAATCACAAGTTCCTGGTCATTCTTCAGACCAATGTGTCTGTACGTTTCAGCAAGACGTTGAAGGAGCTGTGTGCACTGGAAACGGATAACTATGTCGGGCCCGGTCGGCTCCGGGGGAAGACCATGCTTGATCTTGAGGCTGGCTTGTATGGACTCTATGTTTATTCGAATGTGGTGGATGGTCACATTGTCGGCGATATCGATGCGCCCCTGCTCCGCGTCTGCCCAGTGCAAGGGGACTACGGAGATCAGGGAACACAGGGCTTTAACCACGTACTCCATCTACCGGTGCGACAAACTGACATCAGTACCATCACCGTCGATATAAGGGATGACACCGGACAACCTCTGCCATTCGAAATTGGGAAAGTGGTGGTCACACTTCCTTTTCGACAAGCACATTCTCCCAACTTTATATAATTAAGGTACCTTACGAGTGCGATACACACAGCTATATGGACTATTATACCCAACAGGCCGGTGTTGGCCTTCCTGTCTTTGTAGGTACACTCATCCAACGAGGGCATGGGCTGGGGAACGTACTCGGGAGCATTGTCAGAACCTTCCTGCCCTTGGTGACGCGTGGGTTAAAAGCCGTCGGCAAACAAGCGGTCCGAAATGAGGTGCAAACCCTGCGAGATGCGTTCAGCGGTGTCCCCGTCCGAGAAGCATTGAAACTCCGAGCCAAAGAAAACAGGTCTCAGCCACGGCCTTAACACCGAACTTTGGGCGCGCGAATTTCATTCGAGCCTATCAGAGCCTGTTTACAGCGACCGGTCAAATCAGTCAGGATGAAGGGAATATGATCAGTCGGGAGGACTACGCTAACGGATACACGTTGTTCTGTTTCGATCTGACCCCCACCTTAGAGAACGACCATCAGCTGAACCTCGCCAGGCAAGGCAACTTACAGTTGAAAATCCACTTTGCACGAGCTCTCCGGAGCACCAACAATGTGATTTGCTACGCCGAGTTTGACAACATCATTCAAGTGGACAAGGCGCGCAACGTCCTGTGTGACTTTGTCACCTAGCATGGATACAGACCAGATTACCACCGTGCTGGAGAATGACTCACGGACACGCACTATCTTTCAAGGGGTGTTCGCCCGAGATGTATTCCCGTTAGACCGTGTGTATCCTCAACACGGACCCGATGGATCATTTCGGTCAACAAGTTACATTGGGTGCCCGTGTACTTGACAGAACAGCAGGGCGAATACTTTGATCCGTTCGGCCTGCCACCCTTCGTCCCGATTTAACAGCCTTCATGGACGAAGGCACAGATACGTGGTGTTGGAACAGTCAAGCGTTGCAAGGCCTGAGCAGTAGCGTGTGCGGCCAGTACGGCTTGTTTTATCTCTACCACCGTTGCCGGAGAAGAATGCTACCCACCATCGTACAGATGTTTGACGAGTACCCTCAAGCAACCGATCGAGATGTACTGGTGTACGACTGGGCCACAAATCATTTCAATGTACAAGCCCCGTTCTGTGCTTAGGTTCTAACCAGTTCAATGTACATGCCCCATTCTGGGCTTCAGTTTTCACGTGGTTGTTCTCACGCTGCTGTTGTTTTTCATTGTTGTTCTTGAATAAAAAACAAATGAGATCTCACCCAAAACCCTGTCTTGTGTGTTTTCTGTACAATAGGCTACGAGCATAAACAAGTGGCCATCAATGCCCAATGCTTGAACATAAATGTGACATTCTAATTTTAACCAAACTGGTACAGGCCAGTCAATGAATCGGCTGGGAAAGTAGCCAACCAGTGGCCTAGGATGGGGATAAACGTCACCAATCAATGCTCAGAAAACAAACGAATGCGAGAGCACTGCAGTAAAATAGAGAGCCAATGAAATCAGCCCACAGACCAAGTACATGTTTTGGTCTAGTGTAAGAGCGTGCATTCCAGCACAAACTTTTGACGAGGAAGGAACATGGCAAGTTACAAGAGCAACAGGTGAAGTGAAAAAATTATAGAGTTTGAGGTGCGGGTAAAGACCAGGAAGACGATGAGAATGTCCAAGGCGAGTGTCAGACCACCGTTGCAAGGTGATATTGATAGAAAGCCGAGGTGGAGCAACACGGATTATGGGCATGTATGGACTGCGGGGGAGAGACCAGACCACCACCCTCCTGAGTACCGGTAGTACTCGACATCAACCGGGCAGTACGCCAGGCCATGCCTTCATTGGATCATCCCTACGCAGTGATATTGGTGCAATTCCCATGTCCCGGGCTCTCGGTACGGACATGTGGACAAAAGGAGCGTAAGCTGACGATATTGTTGGCTATGTTTGATGACGTGCATTCCGGGATAATCTCCCGGAATGCACATTTGAGTAACTGAAGGACATATACAGTCGTTTTCAGGGGCAGATAACTCTCGCTGGGCCTAAACGCCAGGCTTCGAGCTCTGTACCGCGATGTACTACAAAGCCAGACCAGTGCCAGTGGGACCAACATGGGCTTT
The DNA here is from genome assembly GCA_036873755.1 of Hanleya hanleyi. Lineage (NCBI taxonomy): Eukaryota > Metazoa > Mollusca > Polyplacophora > Lepidopleurida > Hanleyidae > Hanleya > Hanleya hanleyi. The sequence continues at coordinate 154,932 of JAVTVY010050726.1, read as the reverse complement.
CGAGTCGTCCAGAACCAGATGCGCTCCTACACCCTACACCCAGCAGCGGGATGCCTTGACGTTCTCCTACCCCAAGCGCAAAGTTCTCCCAGATGATGTGATAACGACGTATCTGGATATTTAGAGTGATGGATACCATAAAAAATGCTGAAGTAAAGGTGAACTTACACCGCAGATATTCATGGACTTCTGTCGTTGATGTTATATTCAGGGGGGAAACAACTGTTGTATATATGTTGTGTTCTCAGTAATGAAAATAAAACCTGTTTTTTTTATTACAACATTGTGATTTGGTTCTTTTGTATACCGTAGTTAACCAGTTTATGGAAATGCCCCAGGGTCCGACGGGCATGCGCGGGGTCAAAGGTCATTTCCAAATTGACCCTCGTATTAATAGCCAGGTTTCGTGAGCGGCTCCAAGTAAAAGGGGAAACTGAGGTCCCTTGGCCTCAAAAATTGGCATATGATCTCGTCACTTCCGGTTCCGATCACGTGACCGGAAGTGACCTTTGATCCTGTGTACCATTTTTATCCGGTATTGTACGCATGCGCAGGGGTCAAAGGTCAATTCCGGTCACGTGACCGGAACCGGAAGTGACGTCACAGAAGTCATATGCAAATTTTTAAAGTCAAGAGGTGTCAATTTCACGTTTCTATACCACTAACGGCTCGTTTAAGGGTGTATATATACGGATTTTTGAGGCAAGGTCGAGTAGCATCGTATTTCCTTGTATGTCTTCATATCGCGGAATACCTTATTTATAAAATATCAAAAAGATGAAATTTATCATCTTCGAAATTTTTTAGAAAAAATATGGGATCCAAAGAAAATATGTTGTAGTAGCATGCTAGACTTGGTCATGTTCGATAACATTTTAAATTACTGATTTTATTAGCTCATTTGTCTGGCGTTCGTATGTTATCCTGTAGTAAAGTACCTGCTTCGCGCAGCGAGTATGGGATGAAAGACTCGCCCAGTGACTAGGCCAGAAGACCGCTATAGTAAGACCATGCCCTTATACTCTCCTTCACCTGTGCCGTCCTCCGTAATCCCACTTCGTCACTTCCACTTCCATACACCCTTCATTCCTCATTTTACCTTCCCCCACTTTTACCACTAGTCAAGTACCAAGACTCTGATCTGTTATCAGAGTCATACCGCGTGATCTCCCATGTGTCAACGAGGTAGATAAACAACGTCCCAAACAGACCAGAAAATTACATTCACTTTCCCCAAATCCCCACTATCGTAACATATGGTCCTATCGGTTTAGAATGCCACCAATATTATATTGCACTCGAAAAGCGATAGAGAACAGAATGTATCCCGACCCACGAAGAAGGCTGCCATGTCATTTTCTTGTCTACTCAATTTCGCTGACAAGGTACGAGTCTTTTCACACAAGGACAAAATGCGATCCCGTTAAATTGCAAGACAAGGGGTGCACTCCAGAGATTCTATAGACCATGGGTCCGCTTTTCGGCCACCAATTGCTATGAAACTGTGGAGGACAACCAAGACTCGTTACAAGACTCGTACCTTGTCAGCGAACTTGAGTAGACAAGAAAATGACATGGCAGCCTTCTTCGTAGGTCTGGATACATTTTGTTCTCTGTCGCATTTCGAGTGCAAGTAAGTGTTTGTAACTTCTAATATTGGTGGCATTCTAAACCGATGGGACCATATTGTGAAATGTCGATTCTTAACCACCATACGTTCACGTAAAGGTAGACTTCTTAGCCATCATATAATTGCATAAAGTTCGACTTTTCATTTACCAATTTTATATAATCTGTGCATTCTATATGATGATGTGTTTTGACAAAACTATTTCCGAAATACTATTTCATGACCCTTTAAGTCAGTTATTGTGAACACAACTATTTGTGAGAAACAGTTATGTAATTTCAAATTTATACAGGATAACATAGAAACTGCTTATGTAAGCGTACTGAATCATCCTTGGTTTTGACGACTGAGTTTAGGTAATACGACATATAGCTGAGTAGCTTGTCACAACTACAACAGTTTAGTTTAGAGTTAACTCGACCCTGTAAGGTCATGGCATGTATAACAAGAGCCCAAGGGGCTTCAATATACGCTCGTATATCTGGAATTACATTGATCCAAATTTCAAGGTAGTTTAATAGCCTTGATTCCAATTGGTAGCTACATGTAGCAATCCAGAGAAAGGTTTACAATTTTGTACTTCTGAGAATGTAACATATATCACATCTTATATTGAATGATAAACTAAAATGAGCTTAACTCTTGGTAACTAGTTGACCTTGGAGCAAGAGCCGAGAGCTCACATATCCCACAAGAAAATAGTAGTTTTCCTGCAAATGGATTACTCTCAGACCAGAAAAATTTTCATGAAGGAAGAAGGAAGTGATGAAGTAAACCTTTGTTTTTGAGTTAATATTATAACAGGTATGATGGTCATAAAGGACCCCTCTCCCCGTTAAATTAGTAAATGCATGGTTTTTATTTCACAACAGTTTAACTAAATGTAGCTGTTTGAAACACGGCAGGCAACTCCACAGGCCAAACGTCATATACATGTAGGGGAGAGAACTCTGAATATTCCAATCTAACATATATAGTCAGCTAAACTTGATTCAGTTTTGGGGGACTGTGACCTTGACCTTTGACAAATTGATGTATGGCTCCTCTTTGCCATGAGAGTAAGGTATACTCAAAGTTTGGTACCAATCCTTACCTTGAAACTAGAGATATTGCATGGACAACAAATGTTAACGGTTGAATGGACAGAACCCAACATCGCATTACATGAACTTGTCTTCGACAGGCAAATGTGACTTTTAATGATTTCCTGATTTTGGGATCACAGTAACCTTGACCTTAGACCTTGAGCTACATTTTGGTACACGACACATCGTCTTCCCTCAATGTATCAATGGACACAATAAAATCATGATTTTTATGAATTTCAAGATTTTGAGGGTCACAGTGACCTTGACGTTCGGCATTGACCTACATTTTGGTATGTGACACATCATGTCCCCCTAATGTATCTACTGACACAAAAAAGCAATTTTTAATGATTTCTTGATTCTGGAGTCACAGTGACCTTGACTATTGACATTGACCTACATTTTTGTATGCGACACATCGTGTCCCCCTAATGTATCTACTGACAAAAAAAAGTTATTTTTAATAATTTCCTGATTTTGGGGTCATGACAAACGGTCTCCCCGTAATTTCTCGATGGACACAAAAATCATGATCTTAAACAATTTCACGATTTTGGGGTCACAGTGACCTTGACCGTTGACCTTGAGCTACATTTTTGTATGCGACACATCGTGTCCCCCTAATGTATCTACTGACACAAAAAAAAGTTATTTTTAATAATTTCCTGATTTTGGGGTCACATTGACCTTTGACCTTGACCTAATTTTTGGTATTTGACACTTCATTTCCCCCTATTGAATCCACTCACAAAAAATTAGTAATTAGTAATTAGTCACACTGACCTTTGACCTTGATTCTAGGGTCACAGTGATCTTGACTATTGACCTGGATCTAAATTTTTGTACATGACACAACGGCTACCCGTAATTTCTCAATGGACTAAAAAAATCATGATTTTTAACAATTTCACGATATTGGGGTCACGGTGACCTTGACATCTGACCTTCACCTAGATTTTGATATATGGCCCATCGTGTCCCCCTAATATATCTACTGACGCAAAGAAATGTTATGTTTAATAATTTCCTGATTCTGGGGTCACAGTGACGTGTGACCTTCGACCTTGACCTACATTTTGGTATGCTACACTTCATTTCCCCCTATTTGAATCCACTCACAAAAAATTAGAAATTTTTAACGATTTCCTGATTTTTCGATCAGACTGACCTTTTACCTCTGACCTTGACCTACATTTAATATGCAACATAATCGTTCCCCCCTAGGGCATCCACTCACCAAAAATTAGAACCGTAGATAGAAAACTGTCAACGATCAATGATTTCCTGATTTTTGGCAACAGTGACCATTAACCTCTGACCTCGACCTCAATTTTGGTACGCGACACATCGTCTCTACCTAGCGTATCCACTCACAACAAATTGCAACTGTGGATAGAAAACGTTCACAGATATAGACCGGACACGAACACTTCAGTGATTTCCTGTTTTTTAGGCCAGTGACCTTTGACCTGTGACCTTGACCTTTATTTTGGTACGCGACACATCGTACCACTCACCAAAAATTGGAGCTGTAGATAGGAAACTATCCCAGATATAGACCGGACACAAGAACCGGACAGACGGACAGACAGACGGAAACCGCCATCACATAATACGTCCGCCTTTTGGTGGGCGTATAAAAAGGGATGACCGGCACATTCAGGCAGGCCAATACGATCGGGTCTCGCTGAGACTAATACCAACATGTCTCCGATGATAGATGTTACTATCTCCAGTTCTGAAAATGACTGTTTACAAAATGGTCTGATGTTGATGAAGTTGTGTTAGTCTGCCTGCCAAATGCCGCCGATCATTCCTAATCTAGGTGGAATCAAGTTACAATAAATCGGCTTAATATTCAACAGACATGAACTTCGTTTTGTTGTATCCTGTCTTATTTAAAGAGGCTATCAAGTCTTCGAGAAATCTCAGAAGCCGGACCTTGGAATCTATCATTGTACGGGTTTTATGGAGACCATCACCCGAGTCTGCGGACGACTTCGCGTTACATCTTAAGATCGCGCGCACAAGCCCTTGTCGTCTTGAAGACCCAAAATTCCATAATGGCGAGTTTGCCAGGATAAAGAGAATTTTCTTTGGATACAACTACAAGATCATGAGACGACAGCTTCAGACGATCGACCGAGGACACTGAGAGTACTAACTTTTGGACAAAATGGCTGAGCCAGTAAAAGTGCATGAGCTCCAGGCCATTGCTCAAGGCAACTTGTGGACAATCTGCGGACTGATATTCAGGCTAAGGACAATCGTCAATTACAAAGAGAACAGGCAAAGGACCTTCCTTCCTTTTTGCACCTACTGAGGTATTGCAGACGATAATTGAGTCACCCAGACGGGGACGGTGACTGACGAAAAAAATTGGTGCCCTTGTTTATTGGCCATTGTGAAATGTGCGACCCTGTTCAACGCCTCCTTGAACTGCCTTGTAGTTCTGACTGGATGAAATTCCAAACTGATGTCCACAACTGCCATGAATGGTGTCCATCTCAGTGATCAGATTTCGGCCCAAACACCGTTCCTTCCTATAACAGCGACATGTTTCTCCTCTTCCTTGGTGACGTGACAGCGTGTGCCAGAAACCTCTGGAACGAGTCCATTCCGTGGAAACAGTATCTACAGGTACAGTTTGATTCGTTCCACTTAAAAGAGCCTTGTGATTGAAAACATAACTGTGTTGTGATATATTTTCTGCCTGGATCTCCCTGTACTGTCTGTCTGACGTTGTGACGTTCCCACTGATTGACAATAGTGCATGTGATGAACGGTGTGTAATTTACAAAAATGGGTCATACCCTAACGAACTCTGAGACATTGTATTCTTATAACTTTCTTGGAACATTCTGGACTGAATCCTCAGACAGGTTGGTAACATGTACTGAACGATCATGTTATATGTACCATGATAATGCCGTATATGAAATGCTGACATCTTTCGTATAATGTGCACGTTTCGTTTCGTTTATAATTGATAATGCTGCATGCCCAGTGAAGTTGATAAATCAATGGTGAAACTGATAGATTGCATGAACCTTTGTAACTGATAAAGTTAGTGATTTGCAGATTGATAAATCTAGAATTTGAAGTTTGTACGAGAATCTTGTGATGTGATTCCACAATGATGTTTTATTAGGACATTTATCGCGATCAGTTTTCATAATAGTGTAGCTGGTAAGCTACTAACTTTTTGGCTAAATGAAAAAAACATTATCGCGTATATGTTGATAGGTCCTTGATACATTGAGTACATGTAGTCCTACTAGCGGTTGCAGCATGTAATGCTGAAAGTCTATGGAAGCCTGTTGGTGTTGGCTGACGAGCCCCCACAATCCTCGATTAGGCTATGAGAGCCTGAATATTGTGAATATGTGTGGTTATTTGTGTTTTTTTTGTACCACCCTGAATTTTTGTTATTGTCGTTTGGATCCTCAGATATAAGTCTAAGACGTTGGATGACAAATTGGTTTCAATTAACACGTATTGGCAACTTCCTTAAGTGCAGTACATATTGTGTCGATGTCAACCATAAGCTTCTATCTTTCATAATGAGTAATAGGTAAGGTCCAAATGTTAACCTTTGAGGATGAGGTATATTGAATTAGCACAGACGTGCTAGAGAAATCTGATACTTGGTGATAAATATGGAAGACTGTTTAAGACATAACCACAGGATAATTATATCTGTATTTGAATATTTTGTTGCAACAATATTGGGATACCATGCAGTGGTATGAATTGGATAATGCGTGTTGTCATTTGTGCAGAATTATTTTGTCATAACTGATAGAGTTTCCCCACGTGAATCCTTTCTACTGACGTCATAATGATTTGTCTTGCACTGAACTGGTACTTTACTTCTGTTTCGGAAAAAGTGTATTTTTATTGGTGTAGGCTGGAACATAGAGTCTGATACTCTCTATTCTGAGGAGTTCGCATTTCTTGCAGATATGATTCAAATGCCTAACGTTGCCATTCCGCACCACTTGAACGTTACCAGAATTATTGCCCGTTTTAATGCCACTTCTTGACAGGCATTGAGTATGATAATTGACGTGTCAGTAAATGACAATTTGACATGTATTTCTCTAACCATGGATTTGCTTGGGACCCTTGTTGCGCTTTTGTATATCTTTTGCATACGTTGTAATCTGTACAGATCTTGTTCTCAATTTTGTTTTTCTCGGTGACATTGTAATGCATGACCTACCACTGGACAGTAATCCGGAGACTGCTCCACGTGCCCATGTTTTTCCATCATTGTATACTCCTTTGTAATGTTTCTTTTGTTTTGTTTTTCTTTCTTTTATCACTCTTGCCAGTGGGTGTGAGTTTTTTTGGCCGGAAACGTACTCTCACTTGAGGTCAAGTTTTGGTGTATTAGTGGCTGTTGAACTGGTCATTCACACAGTTTCTAGCACCATTTCTTGTTCTCTTCTTATTGTATTTTTTTCTTTTGCTTATTTTTTGTTTCACTGCTTTGACACTTTAATGTATTCCTTTGCTGTTCTACATGTATTTTGTTTTGTTTTGGTCCACCTTGTATATATGTTAGATTTAGAGCTGAGGTATTGGAAGAATTTTCCAGCAATTGTTTTGATATTGTGTTATGTTTTGGACACATTGTTTTGACATTTGCACACTTGTCGTGTGACTGGCACGTGTCTCACATATCTAGAGTATTTTCATTGAGTAATGATAGTAAATATGGCATTATGACTTTACGCTATGAGCATGGACTACGGTAATTGAATAAAATGTTTATGGTATTTGACCGATATTTCTGATAATGACCTTAGCTATTGATAATGGACTATTCTTTGAAGTTTTGCTATTATTTTGATGCCTTACGCATTTTGTCTTTCTACCTTGAGATAAATGAACGCTCTTTGATCGTGTCCTTTATCTTTCATTGATGGAAGATGTGTGAAATGTCTATTCTTAACCACCATACGTTCACGTAAAGGTAGACTTCTTAGCCACCATATAATTGCATAAAGTTCGACTTTTCATTTACCAATTTTATATAATCTGTGCATGCTATATGATGATGTGTTTTAAAAAACTATTTCCGAAATACTATTTCATGACCCTTTAGGTCAGTTATTGTGAACACAACTATTTGTGAGAAACAGTTATGTAATTTCAAATTTATACAGGATAACATAGAAACTGCTTATGTAAGTGTACTGAATCATCCTTGGTTTTGTCGCTATATAGCTGAAATATTGCTGAATGCGACGTTAAACCCTAATTCTCTCTCTCTCTCTCCTTGGTTTTGACGACTGGGTTTAGATAATGCGACATATAGCTGAGTAGCTTGTCACAACTACAACAGTTTAGTTTAGAGTTAACTCGACCCTGTAAGGTCATGGCATGTATAAAAAGGGATGACCGGCAAATTCAGGCAGGCCAATACCATCGGATCTCACTGAGACTAATACCAACATGTCTCCGATGATAGATGTTACTATCTCCAGTTCTGAAAATGACTGTTTACAAAATGGTCTGATGTTAATGGAGTTGTGTTAGTCTGCCTGCCAAATGCCGCCGTTCATTGGATGGATGGATGTACTTGGGCACTCCATCGCACCGCGATGGGCACAGGTCATGCGAACACGCCGTGCAGCCCGTGCCCCCCAACCCGCCCTACACATGATCCCTCTTAACAGTGTCACATAGATACTGTTTAATCCCACATTCCTATTACACAATTCACTTAATTCCAATAACTACAGAAGTATCAGATAATATTTCCATCTGTCAAGCCCCCTCATTCTCTCTTCTCGGACCGATTGTTAGTAGCAACTTTGATTAATTATCACCATGGACACTCATAATTAAATCTCCCAATAGCCACTCAGCCTCCCCATTCACTCAACATTTAATATATCACCCATCGAATTTCTCTCCAACCCACTTTCTTTAATAATTGTTCCTGCCCCCAACACCCTAATAATCCTCGTCCTTGTGTCCTAAATTTTCAAGTATCCTATTGTTCCCCGTCCTCTCCAGCTTTCCACTGTTGAGCCGTTTTACAAAGTAATCCTTCACATTGCACCCAGTGTAAAGTCTTGTCACATTAACATTCTACAGCAGTTCTGCCTCCCCCAACCCCTCAATATCCGCTCTAATGGTCCACACATCCTGTACAAAGTTGGATACGATACGGCTCTCGGTCTTATCCAAAGTATTGCCACCAAGCCCCAACAAGTCTGATAAGGCTAGGTCTTCATCATCCCCACTTATCATTCCCTATCTAATTTCCTTATGTGAAGCTATCAACTGACCCCTCAACTCGTCCCGCCTTGCCCTGTACCTTTCACAATATAACAAGACATGTTTCATATCTTCCATCACCCCACACGTTTTACACCTTTTCTCTTCCAGACTTCGTTTCATCCTATTCCTTGTGGCCAACGACCCTGTCCTAGCCTTCGCCAGCCAAGAAAAATCATCCGCCCAGTCTACATATCTCTCTTTCCATGGACCCTCTTTCTTCTTGTATATAAACAAGGATGACTTAGATTCCATCCCATCTTTCCACTCTTCTACCCACTTTTCATCCACTTTAACAGAAACCATTTTTTTCCATCTTCTCTCACTGTTTCCGGTTTCAATTAAGTTAACACCATAGTTTGTGCTGATCGCTTCTACTTCCCTGAACCACCCAGTCTGTTTCTCTCTTTTGAGACCTTCCTCCCAAGCAGTTTTTGCCCATCTATCCCCCTCCATTCTAACAAGACGCCCATAGTAGTTTAACTTCAATATTCCTACTTTGTCAGCCATTCTGCTCCAACCAAGTTCTCCATAAATAGCTTCTATTGTAGTCATACGGTTCACCCCTAGTATCCATCTCCCTGCCTGTAGTTCCACCAAATCCAATACTGCCAGCGTTTTCCCATCAAGTTCCACTATTTCTACCCCATATAAAATTGTAGGCACTGCAACTCTCTCCCACAATATTCTTGCGCACATACTTCGGTTACATGTACTGGCACTTAGGGCCTTGACTATCCCCAACATTCTCTTTGCCTTTGCAATCATCTCTTGCTTTTGCACCCTGAAAATTTGTCCTTTTAACTTCATTTTAATTCCTAGGTACTTATTTTCATCCGCCTCTCCTATCTTCATGACATGTTCTTCCGCCTCCTCCAGACTTAACTTCCCAAGCTGCCAGTTGTCCCCTCCTGGTTTAACCTGACTACTAACCATAACGCAACTCTTTGTTGGGCTGTAGATTATCTTCCTTTCAAATCCAAACTCCCCAACTATATCCAAGATAAACTGTAATTCTTTCCTTGTTTTCGCAAATAAAACTATACCATCTGCAAAAAACAACCCAGGAATGATTCGCTTCCCGAGATTCATACCCCACCCGCATCCTTCAAGTCGTCTTCCTAACTCCGCTAAGTATATCGCAAAGAGTAACGGTGACAACACACACCCCTGCTTAAATCCTTCCCTCAGATCTATATAATCCGTTTCAATCTCTCCAAGTACAACTTTGAAACGGACTCCAGCATATAAATCCTTGATTATGTTTAGTATCTTGCCTCCATAACCCAGGCCTTCCAAGGTAGCCCAGAGTGCCTCCCTTCACACTCTATCATATGCTTTCTTAATGTCTAGAAAGGCCACACAGCATCCCTGTTTATGATTCCTTTTTTGCTCCAAAATTTGAGTGAGCACGTAGAGGTTATCTTGACACATCCTGTCTTTCCTAAAACCCGCCTGTATCTCTCCCAAAAGACCTCTACTCTCCACATCTCTCTGGAGCCTTACTCCCAAAACCTTGGTAAACAGTTTTCCTACATTACTCGCTACAGCTATTCCTCTGTAATTATCTAATAACCTCGTGTCACCACTCTTGTGTAACAATGTAGTCCTTGTTGTCTTCCAAACCACCGGGATTACCTCAGTTTCGCATATCCGACAAAATAACAATCTCAAACATTCGAGTATTCGCACACCTCCCTCTTTCATAAACTCGTTTGGAATATTATCTTCTCCCATAGCCTTTCCTCTCTTTATGTCTTTCACCACCTACCTTATTTCTTTGATCTCAATTTGTCCCGTTAGACCATCGCTGTCTACAATTTCTTCTTCAGCGCTACGCCTCTCGTCCTTCCTGATGTTTTCCAGTATATCCCTATCCACTTCCCTTCCACTATATTCTGTGGCAATTTCCCCTCATTCCTCCCCTATCATGGCGGCTAGTACTTTTCTATCCGTGGTAATCCCACCCTCCCCAGTCTTCAAGACGCCGGATACCTCTTGTTTCCTCTTATGGTTAACCAGCTTCTAAAATGTTCTGCTACCTTCCTTTCCCTCTCTATCAATTCTATTTACTACATCCTGATTATGTAGTCTAATCATGCATTGTGTCAACTTCTTCACCTCTCTCCTAGCCTGCTCATACTCCTTCTTTGCTTCACTCACTAGCTCCTTTCCTTCCTCCCTCACTTATCAAGGCCATATTAAACTCTTGTCTTGCACAGCGCCTTTTCCGCCTCGCCTCCCGAATTTCTGTATTTTCTAATCTATTTCCACTATTCCATCTTACCCATGGGATGACCCCTTCCGTAGCTGCAATGAGCCGTTTATCGAACATTTCTGCAAGTCCCTCTCCTGTCGTACATTGTCTAACCTGCACTTCCCAATCACTGAATTCTTGCTCTATCTTTTTCCGAAATGTTTTCCAATCAGTGTCTTCATTCATCACCCACTTGAACTGGTTTCTACTGATAGTTTCCCCTCCTTGAACCCTCTGTTCCATTTCCATCATAACCCAGTTATGATCACTATCTACATCATAATTTTGAATATCATCAGTCACCATATATCTCACGTTATCCAGTTCTGTGTGCTGTAGCAGAATGTAATCCACTACTGTCTTACACCCCGCCCTCTCTCGTGTCCAGAGCCCTGAACATTTTGGTGATCTATTCATTATATATAACTCAAATGTTTTCTCTATCTCTAATATTCTCGTCCCATTGCGGTTAACACCATGTTTGTTTCCATGTATACCTTCCCCCTCTTTATCTCCAACATGCCCATTAAAATCTCCCAGCAAAACTACTTTATATCCAATCTGCCTTAATCTTGTCATCTGTGCCACCAATAAATCATATAACCTATCATTCCAGCCCCTGTCAACTCCTTGCTGTGCTGCATACAGCAGCCCTATAGCATATTTGTCTCCAAAGTTTCCCGATATCCATATCACATCGTCAACTACCTGTTCCCATTCTGCACCAATAACTAGACCCAAGTCTTCCATCTTCAGCTGAAAACCTTGCCGGCACTTCTTCACCGCAAGCGCAATGTCACCGGCCCCTGTGCTGGCTTGCTGTTGTCGTCTGCCCTCAAAACAGTCATATCCCTGGATCTTAATTGCAGACGTCCCTTTATATTTATGTGTCTCCACCATACCCACTACATCCAATTTTTCCAGTTCTACTATCTCCATCACCTCTCCCAACTTGCCATATTTAGCCACAACACCCTGTGTCATTCCCAATCCATTTACATTAACAAAGCCCACTTTCCATCTGTTGACGTTTCTTTGTACGGGTCCTTCTTGTTCTGCCGTATTTTCTTCTCCGTCTTACGACAACATCCCCACCCCCCTTTTCTAGTGCTATTATCGCATCTTTCTTTTCTTACAAGCTCTATCTTTCCCCACCCTTCAACTTGCTTCTGTTTACCTGCCCCAGTTGTTTGGACTCTCTCCCCAACTCTAATATTTAATCTCTGTTGTACCATGTCCATCACATCTGTTCCCTCTCCCACAATTTCCTTTAAAACTTCAATTATTGACTCCACCCACATTTGCATCTTTTCCTTATCTCCTCTATACCCTTGTATCTCATCCTCGAGTCCTGCTACTCGACATTTCAGGCATATCAAATCATATATACCCCCCTTCTCGACTACGTCTTCATCATCTAACATGGTCATCCTAAACCCGCAGGTCGAACAATGGTAATCAACGCTCTCATCTTCTGAACTGGCACCATCCCCTTCACTCAGACATTTTTCTTCCATCGTATCTACCCATTGCCTCTCTATCTCCTCATCTTCGTCCGCTATCTCCATATTGAGTCACACTATGTATACCCCGTTATCTTGTTTATAAATTGTTCAGTTCTTTTAATATACCACTGAATATATGTCAATAAATTTATATATAGTTATACCATACTTGCGTGGCTCCTCAGTCTCCCATTATATTTTAGTACCTTGTGTAGGTTTTCAAAACAACAACATGACCCACTCATAGACAGCGCAACTAATCATTGTTCACTGAATTCACATATAATCATGTTTCTGCATACACCAATGTACAACGATAGCCTGTTTAATTCCTAATCTGTGCTGGAACCATTTTAAATTCCAGAGTATGTGGAGTCTCCCCAAGAATACAAGATTGATGTATCTTTAAAAATCTATAAGATCTAGTCCAGACTCTCCTATCTTTTGCACAGCTCTGGTGTCAACAGATCCCAGCCTGAAAACCAATTACTCCAGATAAATAGCCCTCACCCTGGAGGCAATACAATATATCTCCCCAGATATATTACTGCGAAAGATGTAACCTACACTTTATTCCATATTATTCTGTGAGCTGGTCAGGACAGTTCAGCTTGTGCGTTGACCTTTAACCCTCAGATGACATAGCCCATGAAATACTTCCTGGGTGAGCAATTTTCATGGGGCCTTTCCCCCTTCAAATGTCCACTTAACAATTCCACACCCTTCTACCTAACTATACCCATATGCCCGGTTAACCATCAAATCTTTGCTTACATGCCACCCCTATCGCATCATCCCGTGTCACCCTAAATTAAGCACATTCCCAAATTATCATCCTGTGTCTTTTTTTTTCTTTTGGTTTTGTTTGTTTTAATTTGCATATATATAAAACATTACCATGTCACTAAGAGTATATTTCACTAAATCTAGTGTGTGCGAGTTGAAGAACTGAAACAAGATCAATAGCTGTCAGATAAATTTACGTATGCAATCATATACACTTAATATATCTGTTCTACTTTCTAATCCGGCTTCTTCCACCAACCAAACTGACTGTCACCATATGAGTGAAACAAACTTGAGTGTGACATTAAGCCAAATTCCCTCCTCTACTTTCTAAGCTGTTATTAATATGTTTGTTCTATATTTTTCTATATTTAAACCATGCCAACAATTTAAAACCATATCACCGAGAACAAATATACCTTGTCTGTCTTTGCCTAAATACTGCTCTCTACTTAGAATAATTCAATTTAAGTAGAACCCCCCAGTTCAGTTACACTGCTCTGGTTGTTTATTTTCGAGATATATCTTCCAAATTATCTGACCAGCAGGGCTATATATTCTACATGGCCATGATGTTGAAATGTTCTCCTGCCTGATGACCCACTCTGTGTCCAGTCCAAGATATTAATTGCCACCAGATGAGACACCCAACAAGTATTTCCTCCTTGCCCATTAACAGGCCACTAAGGCCATCTCAGGGCAATAAATCTACCCTCACAGACACATGGAAAAGGCAAAATATCAAAGAGTTTCAGTCTCTTGATGTGAATTTCTTTGGATGTCAACTGCACCTCCCACTCAAAATGGAATAGGCTCCAATTTGACTATAAAATCACTCAGTATGTTTAAAGATGTTCTTCTCTTGGCGGACCAATATATCAGCCCTTGAATATCTATACATTCACCAAATTCCCACCAGATATCTACTCCTTGGGGACGAATCAATATTTACAGTAATATCAGATGCACTTTGATTCCTATTCTAATCTTACTTTTAAATTTTTAGATATGCAACCTTTGATGCTTCTTGAGATAAAACGCTAGACCGCTAACAATTCTTTGTGTCTGATAATAGAGTATATTCAACTAAACCTAGGATATATGCGAAATAAAATAATGCCTGTAGATCTGAAAAAAGACCAATAACTACAACATATATTAGCGAATGCATTCGTATAATTAGTAAACCTATTCTATTCTCAACTGTTATTAGTATGTCTGTTCTCTACTTTAACATGCCAACAATTCAAAACGATATCACCGAATCCTGTGCAGTTAATCCCTCTGGTCACTTCTCCAAAACTTGTATGATTGTTCATTCCATTATCTGCACATATAAGAGTTTCAATGTTCCCAGCTGACTGTTATATCCTCTTCCAATGAGTTCCACTTTACGCTTTTTTTCTCTTCCAAATGAGTGAAAAACTTCCTTCTCTGTCTTTGTCACCACACTATAAGACAACTATCTCAATACTCTATATATGCTTAATAAAACAAATCAGTGGACTAAACTTGAAAACCTCTAATGCACTAGTATCACAAATAAATAAACTGAACTTCAAAACCCTCCAATGCACTTGTATCTTCCACTATTGAAGTCAGGAGCTACCAACTAAGCACGTCCAGCTGGTTCGGTGGTCAGGCTAGGTATCATTCATTCCTAATCTAGGTGGAATGAATTTACAATAAATCGGCTTAATATTCAACAGACATGAACTTTGTTTTTGTTGTATCCTGTCTTATTTAAAGAGCCTATTAAGTCTTCGAGAAATCTCAGAATCCGGACCTTGGAATCTATCATTGTACAGGTTTTATGGAGACCATCACCCGAGTCTGCGGACGACTTCGCGTTACAACATCTTAAGATCGCGCGCACAAGCCCTTGTCGTCTTGAAGACCGAAAATTCCATAATATGTTACGATAGTGGGGATTTGGGGCGAGTGAATGTAATTTTCTGGTCTGTTTCCGACGTTGTTTATCTACCTCGTTGACACATGGGAGATCAAGGGGCATGACTCTGATAACAGATCAGTCTTGGTACTTCACTATCCTACCACACGCTTCTCGTCAGTTCGCAAATATCCCCTCTCTCACACTTATGACCTGTCCTGTCCCTGACCGATAACAACCACCTCCGTAAGCCCACTCCATCAGTTCCACCTCCATACACCCCCCCCCCCCCGATCACCCCTTCATACACCCCCTCCCCCACCCCCACCCGACAATACATCCCCCCATACACCCCTCATCGCTGAGTTTACCTGATCTCGGGAATCCGTCCACGATCACGTCATCTGGCCGAAATTCAAAAGTCTCCAATTCGACAAGTCTGTTGAGATAGTTGTTTGCCGTTCCTACACCTTTATAAGTTATCCTTGGACCCAGTGTTATTTGAGGCAATATGTCAATAGTCGGGTCGTAAACTACCTCAGCCCCCAACCAGTATATCCTGTAATATTTGTAGGCGACATAAGACAAAGGTACACCGATAAGAGTTCCTAACCCTAGTCCCAAAAGTTTTCTTCGTCGTGGTCCACTATTTTCTCCTCCAAGGCTCGAGATCCCCTCTGTTGCCTTTTTCGATAACCCTCGTCCGCGACAGACAGTATCTTGTGAGCAGGCCGTTTGACGAAATAGTGATTTGCAGAGTCTTGCTATATGTACCAGTTTAGACATTCTATTACTTGTATTTAGCTTTATCGTTAAGGCTAGATCCTGTCCATAGGCCCATATGGTGACTTACATATGTGATTGCAGACGTTAAAATCGTATGGAAAGCCATCAGTGTCATAACCTCTGGTTTTCCACACGTGGTAATTCGATTTTCCACGCGTGGAAAATCTAGCCAATGGTTTGACTTGTAATTACCACGTGTGGATATTTCGACCAATTACTTAACTTGGAAATACCACACGTGGAAATTATTTACCACGTGTGGAAAATATCCACCAATGATAGAACTGGAAATACCACGTGTGGAAATTATTTACCACACGTCGTATTTATCACCCAATCATTGAATTCGGAAATACGACGCGTGGTAAATAATTTCCACGCGTGGTATTTTACTGGGTTTTCCACACGTGGTAATTCTCTTTTCCACACGTGGTAATTCTATTTTCGAATCTACCACTCAAAACAATCGTTACAGAAAGCAGATACACGCACTTTGACCCTGTCTTATCTGTCGTACGGTCGTCGACCTATACGACTCAGCCTCAGGTGGAACTGTGCAATGCTCAACAAAAAACTTATTAAAGTTTGCTACACGTACCTGTATTTTATGAAATTCACAGTGTCCTGTTGCAGATTGTCTGTTCCAGCTGGACGAACACATTTGCCGCAAACTGTCGATTTCCGTCATTCTGAAGGGACCAGCTTTCTTTGTTAAGCTCTCATTCATTGGCTGGGTAAAATAAAATTTCGACGCGTGGATAAATGGGAATACCACGTGTGGAAATTATTTACCACGTGTCGTATTTCCGAATTCAATGATTGGGTGATAAATACGACGTGTGGTAAATAATATCCACACGTGGTATTTTCAGTTCTATCATTGGTGGATATTTTCCACGCGTGGTAAATAATTTCCACGTGTGGTATTTCCTGATTGAATAATTGGTCGAAATATCCACACGTGGTAATTACAAGTCAAACCATTGGCTGTATTTTCTACGTGTGGATAATAGAATTTCCACGCGTGGAAAATCGAATTACCACGTATGGAAAACCAGAGGTTATGACACTGATGGCTTTCCATAAAATCGCACGTACACCACCCATTTTTAACCTGTAACCCAGTTTATTCTCGCTTGCTGCGTAGTGTACTATCAATCCAACTGAATCTACCCTCTATATATATATATATCTTTATTGTACTATTACATCCCGTTAGGGTCAGAACGTACAGGAAAAACAAACAACAGACAAAATACAGTGAAACAGAGCACATTTAAACAATGTGATAAGAATATCATGAGCATTTTATAGAGGGTCTAGAATATAATTGCACTATACTGTCTCACGGCAGTCTTCAGCACTGATCTGAGGTAGCACTGCCCAGCTTGGATTTTCTTATTTCCATAGCTTCGTAAATAAATTTACCCAAAGTTCGAAGAACGAGTATTTTCTTGGAGTTGAACATGGCATACGTATCAGTGCTTATGCGGTCCATGCCCGTCTGAAGCAGAAATGCACCCCGTGGATCGTTATATACTGGGCAATCAGCGAGAAGTGTTGTTCGGTTTCCACCAGTCCACATTTGAAAGGGCACATTCGTAATTCAGACGGAACACCAGTATATCTGCCACACTCCATCTCCAGACTGTGAGCACCAATTCTTAAGGCAATCCGAGCACATCTGTGCTTTCTGTACCTTATGCATGTGAAGTACTTTTCATATCCAAAACAATGCTTTATATCCTTGAAAAAATTTAAGTTTACTGTTGTCTTTATATGCTGTCTTAATCTATACGCTCACACAAGCGTTACACGAGCTTTATACAGGGTCAATCATTGAGGGACCCCTTTAATACGTGTTTTTTTTCTTCATTTTCATCTCACTACATTTTGGCCAGGCAACAAAGACACCGATTTCAAATCAGTTAAAATCTAGCATGCTCTAGCTATTGACAATCGATATCCCTTGTCAAATAGAATGCGATGAAGGGTTGAAACAATAATGAAACTGGAAATGAAATGGAAAAACTCTCATCAGCAGGGCTCCGTTTAGCCCCTCAATTCCTAGCCCTGATATAGTTCGGCATGTTCAGCAGAGATACCGTTCGGTCATGTCGACTTGCATAAGCAATTCACACACTGATAACAGTTTTACAATCCCAGAAATGAGATGGATCATTCACATGAGGTTTTCTCTGTGGCTGTTAATGTTAACCGATTGGTCAAGAACTAAATCGTCGTTCGTTTCCAAAATAGTTTCTCTGGTGGGGCAGAACATGGAGTAGAACTATTTTACTTCGTTTAGGATTTGCTTCGGATCATGATCGATTTTAGTTTCACTTTCATTATATAAAATAGTTTTTGTTACATATTTTTTTTTGTCCATCGAACAAAATATGCAGTTTTGTTTCCACGCTCACAGCCCTGTTTGCTTCAAGTATCGACCCTTCGACTTTCCAGTTCCTGATCCCATCTAGCTCTGAGTGACAGTGCTATTTTGGACGGTTGCTATTTTTGACGGGTGCTATTCTGGACATTTCATGCCGTTACACGCACAGCGTTCATGGACCGGGACAATTCTACACGTCGTGTTCGAATAGAAAGAGAAAACTCATAAATACATGCCAATGAAATAAATAGTATGTGAATAATTAGCCCGTGAATAATCGGATTTATTGTAGCTGAAGTTGAAAAATAACGTCATTTGATTCCGAAGTGTGCAAAATAGCACACTCACTGGTACTCTGACATGTTAATTTTACTGATCTCTCAATGCTCCGAACGAACAAATGGTATCACAAATAAATAATAAAAAAATATGTCGTAGATCAGTTCTGAGTCGAAAATGCCTGATGACAAGTTTCATCTCGAAAGATCCATTCTCTTTGAAATTACACGAGAATAACCTCTAAAAAACCCCTCAAAAATAGCACCGTGACCCTTAATGATATTCAAGGTGTGACGGGGATGTGAATTTGTCAGTGGGGATCGAACTGTACCATTTACTTTGATACCTCTACGCAGGATATAGATGGCGCTGTCCGGAAGATAGTATTGTTCCTGGGGAAGACCTTGACCGAAGAGCAGGTGGCTATCGTAATCCGGCATTGTTGTTTCAATAACATGAAACAGAATGATAAAGCTAACTTTAAATGGTTGGATGACAATGGAATAACGAAAGGCATTGAAGATGTTTACATCAGGAAAGGTAAGAACAATGTCACAATAGGCCGATTAAACTGTATGTGTTAATATGAACAGGCATAATCTAGATAATGAAATATAATATAATTCAGAAAAAGTCCTCCTTTCAAAATAACATATGAAATATAAGATAATATAATATAATATAAAAAATAACTTTCGAGATCGCTCCGCAGCTATGGACATTTATTCACTTCGCTGTCTAGAAATAAAGGATAAGAAATGTACATGGAATATTGCTGAACATATAATTATATATTGAAGCACTTTGAGGAAGGGAAAGAAAAGACGAAACAATGATAGTAACTTCTTTGTTTATTAGGTTGTGACGTTCCGCTGTAGTTATAAACGATATATTCAAACCAAATTATATCTACAATTAATTTGTTTGGTTTATAGTTTCCGGTTTCTAGTATGCCTCCTCCTCTTAACCAATATTATCAAGAACGTCGTGGAACACACATTTTTCAATCAGTGCATCAAAACTTTAGCAGAACAGATGTGATTTGTTATCAACGGTTTGCCCAATATACTAAAAATACCCCGAACATACTGTCTCGTTCCCACCTCGCAATGCAAGAAAAAAGGCTTAAATTTTATTTAAGTATTCTTTGTTTAGTAGCGTTTGAAGCATAGCCGTATTTGATTGTTTTATTGTTCTCAAATTTGGTACACAGGTTCTCCTTGGGGTCTAGTTGTGCAAGAAACCTTTTTTGGTCCGATTCGAAAATCCAATATGGCCAATAGGCAGCCATATTGGATTTCCCCATGGAACTTTATCGTCATTTCTCAGGAAGTACTGCATGGATCTTTCTCAAATTTGGTACACAGGTTCCCCTTGAGGTCTAGTTGTGCAAGATACCTTTCCTGGTCCGATTTGAAAATCCAGTATGGCCACCAGGCAGCCATCTTGGATTTTCCCATGAAACTTTATCGTCATTTCTCAGGAAGTATCGCATGAATCTTTCTCAAATTTGGTACACAGGTTCCCCTTAGGGTCCCGATATGCAAGATGCCTTTTTCGGTCCGAATCGAAAATCCAATATGGTCACCAGGAGGCCATCTTAGACTTCCTCATGAAATTTTGTTATCGTGATTTCTCAGGAAGTACTGCCTGGATCTTTCTCAAATTTGATACACAGGTTCCCCTTGTGGTCCAGTTGTGCAAGATACCTTTTCTGGCCCGATTCCAAAATCCAATATGTCCATCAGGCGGCCATCTTGGATTTCCCCATGAAACTTTGTTATTGCGATTTCTCAGGAACTACTGCATGGATCTTTGTTAAATTTGGTACCCAGGTTCTCCTTGTCGTCTAGTTGTACAAGATACCTTTTCTGGTCCGATTTGAAAATCCAATATGGCCAACAGGCGGCCATCTTGGATTTCCCCATGAAACCTTGTTATCGCGATTTCTCAGGAAGTACTGCGTGGATCTTTCTCAAATTTGGTACACAGGTTCCCCTTGGGGTCTAGTTGTGCAAGAAACCTTTTTGGTCCGATTCGAAAATCCATTATGGCCACCAGGCAGCCATCTTGGATTTCCCATGAAACTTTGTTATTGCGATTTCTCAGGAACTACTGCATGGATCTTTGTTAAATTTGGTACCCAGGTTCTCCTTGTCGTCTAGTTGTGCAAGATACCTTTTCTGGTCCGATTTGAAAATCCAATATGGCCAACAGGCGGCCATCTTGGATTTCCCCATGAAACCTTGTTATCGCGATTTCTCAGGAAGTACGGCGTCGATCTTTCTCAAATTTGGCACACAGGTTCCCCTTGGGGTCTAGTTGTGCAAGAAACCTTTTTTGGTCCGATTCGAAAATCCAATATGGCCACTAGGCAGCCATTATGGATTTCCCCATGAAACTTCGTCATTTCTCAGGAAGTGCTGCATGGATCTTTCTCAAATTTGGTACACATGTTCCCCTTGGGGTCTAGTTGTGCAAGATACCTTTCCTGGTCCGATATGAAAATCCAGTATGGCCACCAGAAAGCTATCTTGGATTTCCCATGAAACTTTATCGTCATTTCTCAGGAACTATTGCATGAATCTTTCTCAAATTTGGTACACAGGTTCCCCTTTGGGTCCCGATATGCAAGATGCCTTTTTCGGTCCGAATCGAAAATCCAATACGGTCACCAGGCGGCAATCTTAGACTTCCTCATGAAATTTTGTTATCGTGATTTCTCAGGAAGTACTGCCTGGATCTTACTCAAATTTGATACACAGGTTCCCCTTGTAGTCCAGTTGTGCAAGATACCTTTTCTGGTCCGATTCCAAAATCCAATTTGTCCATCAGGCGGCCATCTTGGATTTCCCTATGAAACTTTGTTATTGCGATTTCTCAGGAACTACTGCATGGATCTTTGTTAAATTTGGTACACAGGTTCTCCTTGTCGTCTAGTTGTGCAAGATACTTTTTCTGGTCCGATTTGAAAATCCAATATGGCCAACAGGCGGCCATCTTAAATTTTCCCATGCAACTTTGTTATCGTGATTTCTCAGGAAGTACTGCGTGGATCTTTCTCAAATTTGGTACACGGGTTCCCCTTAGGGTCTAGTTGTGCAAGATACATTTTTCGTTCCGAAACGAAAATCCAATATGGCCACATGGCGGCCATCTTGAATTTTCCCTTCAAACACGTTATCGTGAATTCTCAGGAGATATTTCATGGGGCCTAGTAGTGCAAGATACCTTTTTTTGGTCCGATTCGAAAATCCAATTAATACGGTATTCTCGAGTTGTGACGTTGCATCACAAGACTCGGCGGATCAAACGGTGGGGCATATTCTATATATATATCCATACCTTCACCTTCCATATCAAGGAGTTCAAATAATTCGCAATTAAAATGTATTTCTTCAAATTTTAAATCAGTTTTCTTTAGTCCATGCAAGTGAACTGCCCCACCCTTTCGTCTGCCGGAGAGTCGGCTATATGAAGGGACATCATTCTTGTGACTCAACGTCACAACTCGACAACTGTAAACTATTGCATGTTTCGATCCAAGGGAGATAATCTGGTTTCAGACACTTTCGAAGTTTCAACATTACTGTGCGGACCGGATCCCTTCAGTATAAAGTATTGTACCATCTTACTATTTTCGAGCATGGTATCTTAAAATAGATATCTCAAACTAGCCCAGTAAACAGAACAGAATTAGCATTCGTTCCTAATTATAAAATCTTAAGTATGTTTCATAGCTCATGCCAACGTGTCAGAGAGATTGGTCTTCGCTTCCAGTACCCAATGATGATACGTACAAAAAAATAAATAAAAAAATACTACAAAACGGAGGCGAAGGATCCTCCGTACATGTACATTCACTTTCAGACTAACTTTGCTCATTTCTCTTGTATTATAACAACCGACATAAGTACAGTTTCTAGAAATCTTGAAACTCCTGAAACTTAGATTATATCTTGGTGTTTTTCAGTGTCCCTTTTTCGATCTTTTTCGCTCAGATTCGAAATTCTGTAAACAAAATTACAAATCAATCGTTTGTTCTTAGGAACAATGAACAAAAAGATCCTTAGTCATTAGCTTACAATTATCGGACAATGGTGGGCGCCAAGATCCTTCAGGATCTCTCGTTTAAATAATAATGACCGTACTTGTTAATTATTGTTATATGGGAATTATGGCTAATGCCGCCAACAATGTATACTATACATACTGTACGGTTTCTGTTGGTTAAGCTGTCTAATGAAGCTTAGTGCGACACAGTTGCGCGTCATATAGAAGCTATATAGTTGTATGTTTATACTGTTTTATGTACATTGTTTCCTTCACGTATATATATATGTATGGATCGTATCCGCCTTTTTCATGATCTATGGACAAAGCTTGTCTAGTTAACGAAGTGAGAGCAGAGCGGATATCTAGCACTGGATGAATATTTGAAAAGTTGCAGACGCATTCCTAAGACCAAACGGCATTTTCCTGAATCAATAGTTTCCCGTTTGTACGATCCATCTTAGGACTGTGATCCTCTTTTGGTCTTACTTGGCTATATCCGTTTTTGATCCATGTAAGCCTCAGACACAGTTGTGAAAAACTGTCCTATATCGGGCATCAGAAAAGCTTAAAGCAACGTTTCTGCATTCAATGACCAGTGGTCTAAGCACAATGCCAAGCGACCATTGCACTGGCACAAAAGTTAAAATGTCTGTTGATGCATTTGTTTAAAGGTTTTGATGATCCCTTTTACAGTCAATTCATAGTTATCAGTGGTAATGTTCTGTATTATTATTAGATCGAATCAGTACATATTTGAATCGTTTTGTGCATCAACATATCCACGTTTCTGGTTGGCTCCTCGTGTCAAACATCAATACTATCTACCCAGCGATAACACTTGATGAGCACAACTAACTATCGATATCCTTTTTTGAGATATTTATCTCCAAATTTAATAAACTTTTGAGCGAAGACATTTTGTGGTGTAGACTTATCGAATTATTTTCTGATATGACATCGGCCATCTTAGTGAACATCTACAACTGCAAACACAGTTATGTCACATACATGAACCGGTGTGCTGCGGTACACTGTCCTATACATAGAGTGCCCGGAGGACACTCCATTCTGAGGAAGAATGTCCTACAGACAATGTTAACCAGGTACGAGTGTCCTACGGACAACTATCACATGGGGATTAATGTCCCACCCTGGGGTAGAGTGTCCGTGTTTCATTTGTTGATATGGAGATTATTTGGGAAGAGCAGGTGTGATATTGGTTGAGGTGAGAGGGTGTGGGTAGCTTAAGTAGGATTGGCTGGTTCGATGACGTCACAAGGACTTCTAGTCGGGTAGCATTATACCGATTTGCATTTCAAAATGTTTTGATCATGGAGAATATGAAAGACTTTTTGTTCGATTTAGAGCAACACACGATGACACAGGGAGGATAAGAAATCCCCCAGGAATAGTATATATTCCGTGTGGGGGAGCGAGGCGGGAGAATTGGGCTGATGACGTCACTGCGTGACGTATAGACATTCGAGTATCCGAACAGGCACACACATTGCCCGACGAAATATAGCACCAATAGTTTGACATTTTCACGTACATGGGCACTGAGGACTTCGAATATATATAGCCTTTGCATCGAGACGACATCGCGTGCATGCGCAATCGTTTGAGATGAGTGTTTTGGCCAACAATTTCCTGCAGGGTATCCATTGAAAACTCTCACTATGTACGGACATAAGGTTGTTTTGATGACAGTAGTCTCACACAGACTGTTTCAGCGTCCAGTGATAGTAGACAATGCGTATTAATCCGCATATTGACCTTTGACCTATCGACGTCACAGTCACGTGACCGGTAGCGACTTTGGTTCCAGCGCAATTGTATTTTCGGTACATTTTGTGTGCATGCGCAGGTTAAAAAGTCACTTCCGGTGAGGTGACTGTGACGTTTCAGAGGTTCAAGGTCAATATGCGTATTAATACGCATTCTCTACTACTATCAAAATAACTCATACATTGGTTAAGTATCTTCAGTAATAATGATAGGAATTTCGCACCAACATCTGAAACGCTACATAGTGACGCCTTTTCCATGCCCACGTTAATCTGTTACCAGTAGGTCTAATCAGTAGTGTACAAATGCAATATATATACACATATATTACTAATATATGTATCGCTGGTACACATAGGAGGCGTCTGAGCATTTTGTTTTTTGCAACGACTGTGTACCATCGATGCTTTTCGTACAGATTATTTAGAGCGAAGTTCTCATTTTGGACTGAAGTCACATTATCTTAGATGCGAAGGAAAAAAGGATAAACATAAAATGATCTTGAGTCGCATCCAGACAAGAAATTAACTTCCTGTCTTGTTCAATTATGTTGAGGATGGCGCCATTGTAACAAAATTTAGGGTAACATTTTATGGTAGAAATATGAACTGTGTAGAGGTTTAAATATCTGTTCTTAATGACAATGTTTAGAGTGGCGGATGGGCACATATCCGAACGTCCAGCCAAATATGGCTTTAAGCATAACATTTCAGATTTTTAGATTCCGATCAACCAAATATTTCAGTGTCATATCGGTTAATTTTGGTATTACTCAAAGCGTACAAAAGAATTGATTAACAATAAATTAACAATAAATTAATTTTATATTCAATGGAAAACGCGTAAAAGGAGTGTGAGATTGCGATATACGTTTCGCCTGTCATAGAGCGTATAAAACTGAAATAGGTATTATATTATTATACTATTTAGTAGCGACTGGTACAAGGTTTGCCACAGAAGAAACAATAGTGGTACGGTATCTACATTTTCAGAAGGACCAATTTTATCATAATCACTGCTTTAGAGAATATAACAGTTAACGAATCGAATACAAATTACTTTCTGACAAGATGACGGCATCAATATGATCTTTTGATTTGTCCCTTCCTTTTTGATTAGAGTGTGGCTTATAATTAGAGAGATACACTTGTGGCCCAAGGTTAGTCATAATACCTTTAGTAATTTTACCCCGGTCTGTTAGGGTTAAACTGCATGTCAATAATTATACAAATTAAATTTCATGCCATATGTTTATATTGGACGTGGAGCAAAATATCAACCCATAATAATAGCCTGCTTACAGGACTAAAATGCAACCAAATCTTCCTTAGTAAAGAAATACAAAAATATATAATTATTCACAGTAATATTGATTAATCTTTATTATTATTAGTTATTAATGCTTGAATTAATAAATGTGTATAAAAACAAAGATGCAATGATGAACGTGTTGAACTGAATTACCAATGTGAGAAAAGGAGAGAAAAAAGTGTAAGATAAAAGGAAACAAAAAAAGTGCAGTCCCGATAGGGTTCGAATCTGCACAATATTGAGCTCAATCCTGCCATTCTGGATACCGACTATCCCAACATACTTACCCACAGCGCCATGGCCTCGACAGCTCCCAACACCTATTTTTAAAGGTGCCCAATACATGTACATAATAGAGGATCAAATGGGACACTTGTATTGTAGGACACTTACAACCGCCACTGTTGTAGCGGCTTAGAATGTCCGCTTGGCTAACAGTATCCTACCCTATAAAATGGAGCGTAAAACGGAGTTATGCCCTTGGACACTCCAATCCTTCTTAACCTGGAGATGAGGGCCCTCGTGACCTGACTCAACAGACCTAGCTCTATACTTCCATGTGCATGTATCACAGGAATTCCATTGGAATATCCTCAACATAATCATCTATGTTCGCTTTTGCAATGTAGCAAGGGAACAGTGCATTCCGAAGTGAAATTTCTTGGTCAAGAGCACACCGCATTCTTGCAACGTAACGTAAAAAAACCCTGTAAACTTCAACTAACTGGGGCACCGGTAAGGAACATAGTCGTACTCGTGGGGTTCCCGGGAATGAGGAGGAATGGGACCCAGACGTTGTGATATGACTGGTATATAGTTGAAAGCGACGTTAAATCATACTCACTCACTCACTCACTCACACACTCTCTCTTCAACTCCCTCGGTTTCAATTCAACATGCAACTCGTGACCGGGCGACTACTCTCGTTGTGTAACTGAGTATGTTTTTCTCCTTTATCTGAACGGATATATCGACTTCAGCATCAGTCCGGTATTAAAATGGTGTGGCGAAGATGTGCAAATTCTCTGTTCCCAATGGATGTTAGATCCAACGTCTCTCGGATGCTTCAGGTTTTTTTCCAAAATGTGAGCGTAATCATTGCTTTTCCAGCAAGGAGCTATTCGGAGTAAGAGAGTAAGGCAGGCGTGTAAGGGCATCTCTCTAAATTCCGTCGATGGTATATCAATCGATGGTATATCAGTCGTTGGTATATCAGTCGGTGGTATATCAGTCGATGGTATATCAGTCGGTGGTATATCAGTCGATGGTATATCAGTTGATGGTATATCAGTCGTTGATATATCAGTCGTTGGTATATCAGTCGATGATATAGGCGTGAGATTCAACATTCAATATTCAACCGTCGTTCAGAAAATAATTCCTACGTCATTGACCTAGGAGAATGAGACATATCTACTGCGGATGTCCATAGTTGGAACAATCACGGGCTCTAATTGGCCAGTACTGTCTTATATGGGCCAATAACCCCAACTTGGTGTGATTTAATAGTAAGCGTCAGATCCGACATTCAATATTCAGCCGTCGTCCAGAAAAGAATCCCCACGTCAATGACCTAGGAAAACACATCTATTGCTAATGTTCACAGTTGGAACAAGCACAGGCCCTAATTCGAAAGAAGCTTGCCTGATACTGTCTTATATAGGCCAATAACCCGAACGTGGGGTGATTTAATAGCAAGCCTCAGGTCCGACATTAACACTGCGTGGAATGGTCAAGTTTCCAATTCCGGAAACACGCCGAAAACATATTGGAAACTGTAGCGACACAGTTTCCAGTAGGTTTCCGGCGGGTTTCTGGAATTGGAAACTTGACCATTTAACGCAGTGTAAATATTCGGCCGTCGTAAATAAAGGAATTTTCGTGTCAATAAACAAAGACATATTTCGCATGTCAGTTCGCACCAACTCCAAATGTGTATGAAATAAAAATATTAAAAACACAAGATAGTCTCCTATAAGAGAAAGAGGTCGACAGTTTAGGACATTAGCGGGCGTTTAAAAATTAGTAGTGTCTGCAGTGCACCAATCTCACTGGAGTGCTGTAAATGATATCAAGCGTCCCTCTTGCTGCTCGGATCCCAGAAGACCGGAACTTTCTAATATTTGCCGCTTCTAATTTCATGGCGTTCCTACCTTTTGATTAAATCCATGTGCGTTGTAATCCGACAACATCAAATATCAGAGAGGTGGAAGCGTCAAATTAGACTTGGTCTTACGATGTAGGGTAGCAAGTAGCTTCAATATTCGAAGTTCATTTCTAGAGTTTGAATTTTTCTTTTTAATTTCAGTATTTTTTCATCAGGTTAATAGAAGATAATAAATGAAGACAAAATTTGGGGGATCATTCAGCACCATGTCTATATTTTTACAACATTAAACAAACAGTAATCTGTTTTCACAAATGTTACTTACTCCATTGAGTACTTACTGCAATCCATTGGTTGCAGTCCGCGTACACTGGGAAACTTCTATTGTACATATATTTAAGTAATAAATAATGCATCATTTAATATGCACTGCTGATATCCGACAAAGAAAGTACGAGTCACCCCGCAAAATGAGCGTCAAATCCGACACTCGACCAGTCTACACTTGTTGCCGTTACTATACAGTGTGTTTCCTATAGTTTTGTAATTCATACCCGTTATATAGAAGTTATTCTTCATCACACGGAACCAGTTTATAATCTTCGGAAAATAAGCTGATGTAATATACAATTCACTTACATGTGTTTGTCAGGCCTTCAATGTCAATAAGTGACACCGACAACTGATGATGCTGCATTATAGTAATGGCATCGGTCATTTACTGAATTTTGTATTGTTGAGTTATCAAGAGTGCAGTTGAATCGTTCGTCACCCTAAAGACAATTGGTAGCTAGTCATGCACTATCTTTGTCAAAAGAAGATGTGGGCAACAACGCGGCGTCACAGACGGCTGGAGTGAACTTGTCGGATGTCGGAACATATTGGCGATAGACAGGTACCACACTATGCTGGCGATGTGAGAACAGCAACCAACGGTTCTTGAACCTGCTGGACACGTGCAATACCAGCCCATAATCGTTGTCTTGCTGTATTGAATCAACAGGTCATGTCTCTTTGATGCTGTGTGGCGTAACTGAATTCTGGCGTGGATCAAGTCGCTGTCTGCTTCGCAGAGATAAACTGTACGTTTGTCACTCATCGACATAGTGTGGAGCTTGTTTGAATTGATAAACCCCGAAAGTTAAAGATCTGATCTCTTCTTCTGTAAGAGTAGGCCAGTTTGAGACAACATCCGCATCGTCTAATGGCGTCCAGATTGAGGTGCCGTGTTTCAGTGCAGGCAGGGACTGCACGCGCTCTTGAACCTCGTTCGCTGTCTTGGCACGACTTAACATCTTTACTGCGACGTCACAATCAGTAGGTGTACTAGTCTGAAGGGATTTTCTGTATTTGTTGCATAGTGCACATACAATATGTAGAAAATCGGGGTTATTATTTATTGAAATAACGCCAGGTTTTCAAACGCCCATTTACGCTTTCCACCGCCCATCTGATCTTCGTGACCAGTCGAGATGTATTGCCATCTTCTGTCGACAGCTGCTTGGAAGCCTTGTCCAAAAATGCAGGTGATTCTGTCTGGAATCCATGGTCACGAAGAAATGCCTGAGAATCTCTAAATCCTCGGTCGACAATGAACACGTCATCCTTATTTAGCCAGTCCATCATGTTGTCAGCATTCGTTTTCATCATGTGGACTGTTATAGACGCGTCGTTGTTTTTACCATCCGCGAAATATTGGTCGATCACACTGACGATATAACCATCCGTTGATGTAATCATCATGGGCTTGACCGAGAGCCTGTGTTTATGCATGCTAAAGCACCGCCTCTGAAATGCATGTTTGCTGCTCTTCTGGATGAAGATATATGTTCCATCCATAATCAGTATCACAGCATCAGAGAGCCACGAACTGAAAAGCTGAATTGCGAAATCCGTTGACTGTTTGTTGATGACATCATCCCTGGTGATATGATCGAAACCTAGATTCGCTGGAACAAATTCTTCTATCAAGGCTCTCTTCGCTGTCTGTACTATTCGAGATACTATTGACGTGAGTTGACGAGATACTATTGACGTGAGTCCAGCGAGCACAGTGTTGCAATAACTCTTAAAAGGGAATTTGGAATGATTAGTTACACTTTAATATTATTGATCTCAAAAAGGAAACGGAATTATATTGCAACTTTTGACATTTCTCCCAACGCCCGATTAAGAGATACTAATGACAGAGGTTGAACTCGGTGAATAGGCGCATACAACGCACGAGCAATGTATAGCTGTAAACGTGTGGTTGTAATTCTTCAATACAAGACAAGCGTGAACATATTGTTCAGCAATTTTTCATACCTCAAAGAAAGGTCCAGTAACAGTATGCCCACGGCTTCACGAGTTGTTCTTAGCCGTGATGGCCGGATAGTCGAAGCATGCATCACGAGGTCATCGAATTATGCCATGGTTATACCAGTTACGGTCAACATATCATTGTCAGTCATGGTATTGCTGTTGAAATCGATTCTCCGTTCAGCTGAGGAAGCGGCGGCTTACCGTAGATCGCTAAGGAGCTCGCTGATTTCTTCCCCCGTCATGGAAGTACAATGGTTTTTCTGACCGGCGACATCAATTTTTTCTCCAGCTTTGAAATGTTTTTCACGCAAATGCCCCCTGCAGCATCTCACTCCGGCTGGTACAAGAACGCCCTGGCGTATAAAAATATGCAGTCTCGCTTCAGCATATTTGTCATACTGGTCCCTCGTCGTTTGCAATTGACGCAATATGCCTTTGATCACAGGCTCGCAAAACAAGAGATTGGGGGGGGGGGGGGGCTTATTAGGGCGAAGTGTCGAAATATGGGGTCTCTATATATAACCCCATGCTTTATATAAATAAACATAAAGGTGTGAAACGGACTTTGGGTGAATCGAGAAATAAACGGTTTACCGCCAAACAAAATACATCAGCATATTCTACAAGTATCACATTATATATACCCGTCGTCAAATTAGTAAATTTGTGCAATTTTTTACCTTTGCCGGGCGATTCAAAATCCAACGTAACTGTCCGTCCATCTAGGAACAGTTAGATTATGGCGGGCTTCGTTCTTCTGGTAGGTATAAAACTCTGACCTACATTTAGAACAGAGGATTCCATCTCTGGTTAGCATCTTCACGTTTCTCAACTTGTTGCAATCATTCGAGCTGTAAAACAGATATTTTCCTGGTTTGGCCTAACCGGTAGTTTTTACCACAACATTCACACTTCAACTTATTGAATGGCAGACTTCTGTTCATATTTGCCATTGCTACACTGTAAATAATGGTGCTGTAATTTTACAGCGAAAAGTGCTGGCAAAAAGGGTACCAGCACTTTTCACTGTATTTTTACAGGATGCCCCGATCTGTATATCTGTATTTCTACAGCATATGTTGTAATTTTACAACAGTGGTAGTATTGCATAATTACAACAAAAATACCGTTAAATCAACAGAAATAACTGTACAAATCCATGGTCAGCAGAAAGTCCATTGGCCATAGCATTTAAAGAAGTCAAGTTCCCTGGTGTCTCTCTTTCAAGAGAATTCCCAGAACGTAATGGTTCGGTTAAATATATATTTATATTCAGCACCACCGATAATATAAGAGCAAACACATTTCTTTCTATCATCCTGCACATCAGGTTTGTGAAACGGTGCAATATTAGAGGCTAGTTGGCCTTTGAACATGTACATTAACTCCAACGACCACCCCCGAGGATTGAACCTTGGCAGGCAAACTCAGTATTTCTCCTTGCACATTTTAGATAAATTGTACTTAAAGTTTTCTGTATATTATAGATGAAAAGATCTGGAAAGGTATACGAAATACACCTAATAATCTTACTGTAATTTTACACCCGGATAATGTTACAATACATCATTGTTGCCCTTTACTCCAATTAATACTGTAGTTCATCCAGAAGATGCAAACTTACACTGGTTTACTGTATTGCTACAGCTATGAACTGTAAAACAGCAGTTGAACCTGATGCTTGTATTTAACAGTAAATTCCACTGTCACATTTTACAATACTTTCAACTGTAACTTTACAAACATTTTTAACAGTTTATGTTATTTTACTACTATATACGCACATCCTTGAATTAAATATCGTATGCATTGATGACAAAAATATTTAGGCCTATCTGTTTCGGGTGATACGTTGTACTGCAAGCGGAAGTACAAGTGGTGAAGGAAACAGAAGAGCTTTGGGGATTTTCTACTTACAAAATATTAATTGTAAAATATTTTTATTATTATTTTACTCCAGAAATATTTCTTCAGGAGTCATTCAGCTATGGATAAAATATATATATATATATATAGACAAAACTGGGATTAGAACTCAAAATTGGCAGCATTGTTCATTCACAGCCAAACGCTCTAACCACACGGCCAAGAAGCTATGCAACAAAAACACTCTTACAATGCCAATATAACGCCGTCTTCCAAATGAACAGAGAAAACCAAAACTTATTTTAAATTTCATGAAAATCTGACACCTTCAACCCAAATGATATTTCAATATATGTTTGTGGTATATTTGATAAAATTGACAACATGGAATTAGATTTCGGTTGGAGGTGTCATATTTTGAATATAAAGGGAATTCCCTGTGAAAATGTATCCAGAAAATATGAAAACGACCAAGCGCCCATTTTCCAACGTTCATCGACGCCGTTTTACGTCACCATTGGCTGTGAGAGTTTTCAGTGTAAAATTTCGGTATTTTATATGTATGAAACACAACTTTTCATGCTGACATGGAGAAATAATTTTTTAGCTTTACAAACGTGACAGCAAGAGGGTTATTTCCCATGTTAATCTGACACGTCCTTTGTAAAGTTTCTTGAAGTTCATGTGGAAACATTCAATACAGCTATCCCGAGATGTCGGATTTTTTTCGTGATAAGGCTAATTAAACTTAATAGTTCGTTTATCATCACTGCCCTCCCCTGATTCTCTCGCCGCCTCGAACATTTGTCTAGGACAAGTTCTTTCAAGCAATGTGTGCCGGCAAGCACCTAATTTCCGTCAGAATTCAGATTAGCAAGATGATTCATAATAAATATGTAGAGTCAGTCATCTACATCGTACTTCTGGACCATCGCCAGATGCAAACATATAATTAATTTGGATAGCCTGGCTATAACTCTTCAAGACCATAATCAACAGTAAATGACCTCGTTAAAATAGGTCAAGGTCAGACAACATGGGTAGGCTTCAAGTTCATCATCAGTTACATGTGTACTATGTATTTGGATACCCTAATATTTGGATATCCTAACTATAATCATTCAAAAAATATTGCAAAAACTAGAAATTGACCTTTTAAATTAGGGTTAATCCCTCACCAAGTGCAATTGTTGTATGAATTCCTTCAAGAGATATTCTTTTCCACACGGACAATGGACAGACAATGGGAAGACAGACGCCGCCGATGACCATATCTCTTGGAACAGGAGATTTTTTTATTATTTATAGGATATCTGGCTTGGGTGGACTTCTTTTTCTTCTTTTCTTCTTTGCCTCATCGGCACCATGTACCCAAAGTTTGGTATCAATAAACTAGAACTGGAGATTTCCCTATTATTCGCACATTTTCTAACCCAAGTGACCTTGACTTTTGATCTAGTGATCTCAAAATCAATAGACCGAAAGCTATTCCTCAGTTATACCTTCAGTTAAAATTCGGAGTAAGTTCTCAAGTTATTGTGCCAAAGGGAAAGCGTGATGGACACACACACAATGACGGATACACAAACAGCGATTTTATATCCATCGAGCTAACTAAATATTAACGGAATAAAGCCATTCTGCAATATCCCCCATCAGAACATTCAATATGATATGTATTCCAAGAATGGGCACAACAGATCGAAAATTCATCAATTTAGCACCCTTAACATTTACCTTAATATGAAATTGAAGTATGTTGGCTTAATTAGCTGATAAAGCTAATTAAACTTTTTAAATAGATCTGAATGCAAAACTTTTTAAACATCCTCCTCCCAATTTATACCATGGTACAAAATATTTATATGATGCCTGTAAATATTTTATACCACGGTATATATTATTTATAGGCATCCTATATATACAAATTATGGCAGGTTTGGCGATTTTATACCATGGTACAAAATAATTACAGGTATCCTATAACTGTTTTGTACCATGGTATAAACTACAGAATTATGGCAGGGATGGCCAACCATACATGGTCATTGGTAGCATAGTCTCAGCCATGGTAGCTGAAAATTCTATTTGGTACAGTTCTCTGATTCATTAGCAAAGTACTTTGTACCCCTCTGGCTGCTTGTTTAAACAGTGGTGATACAGAGAGTGGAGATAATAAGACTATGGCTAATATACATAGTACTACAGCTAAGGTGCGTAGCATATGGATATGTCTGCAATGTGGGGTACGTTCTTCATTATTTTTCGATTACAAACGTATTTTGACCGTAAGTTTTAGAAATTCACCGGGGAATTTCAACTGTTTTATTCAGCGGCAATGTAGTTTAATGCAGTCCCATCTACAACATTCTTGATTATTGGTATGTGCTTTAGAATAGGTTAACCGGAAGACTATACTGTGAAGTCATGTGGCTCTGTCAGTATGTCGGCACTTGTAATTCAACTATTTAGCCTGCTCATCATGTTCACTTTTCCAGTTGACTAACAAAACATCATATTCTTTTAAGATTACCTGGTCACATATTTGTTAAAAATTACAAGCCGAGGCAAATCCTTCTATGATATGGACTTCTTTTAATCCATGAGATGCTGATAATATAAATGTACACAACACGATAACTTTTTCATTTCTGAAATTTCTAACAGGGACTTCAAATAATGTATTTGATATCTACAGTACAGAGAGTGAATATGGCTCATGCATGAAGATTCCTGGCTACAGTCTTGGCATATTATTGAGAATATTTACAAATATATTCCTTGCTGTCATGTTTGTTTGACTACATGAGAAAATTTGCCATCATGATTCACATTAAAAATTCTTTATAGAAGAGGGCTGGTTACAGGATTCGGTTATGACACTTGATCAAGCTGTTAGTAATTAACTCTTTACCTTATTCTGAATTAATGATAAAGGAATTGGTAGCCAATATTACTCTGAGTATTTTGAAGTTTATTTCATCATTCAAGGTATTTCCTGTTAACACCTGTGCAGATCAGCTCATTCTTATGATGAACGTCAACATATTGGGTTGTTGGAAGTCCATACAGGTCCGTGTCACCATCCTTGCTCTTAAAAGTGGATCAGTCCACAGTTTGCTGCATGCAGGAAACAACTGGCTTAGCTGTGTGATATTGCTTTAATGAGAGGCTCCTGAGAAGGGAAACACTCAAATTCGTTTGCCCAAATTCCATTTTAAATATAGTGAAAACAAAGAAATGAGGAAAGCGAGAGGTAATTGGAAATGCACTATACAACAGATATACATTAATATTGACCAAGCTAGCCCTTTCATGTAAAAAATGTGTGATATACATCAATGAAAAATGAAAAAATGTGTATCATTGAATTGCCATATAATACTATATAGCACAAGGGGGTAATTTGACAAGAGGAAGTACGTAATCAGTGTGTAAGTTTCATCCAATGGCATAATCGATATCGTATGTCTGTCTGGTTCTAATAATGTCCAGCGTTAGACCCCGGGATAGGCTATAGTTGGTAGTACAATGTCAGCTTTGATATCTATGCCAATCGGTGACATGTTTATATGCCATCTAGTCAATTTCATATTCCACTTCTAGTCCAGTGCCTCGGAAACTCTCGTCGACCATTTTGTTCATACGTTCACTCTGGTCAGGTGTGTAGTAGTTCTTCCAGTCTCCTACTTTACCTTAACAGAATGAAATATAATATAACTGGATATGCTTGGCATGCGCACTGGCTTACGGATCTTCGTTTATTCCTGATGCACTTGATTAACCAATCAGTACTGTTCGGGTTTCTGGTGTCATAGAAGAGATAAAATAAAGGACATGGTGCGGGTTAATGAGGTTTTGGCCCTCAAGAGGTGCGATTTGGAGTGCGAAAATGAAATATCGCGTACAAAATAATTATTTCCGTCAGCTTAAAGAATGTGATCTTGTCGTATGGTCCGCGTAATTTCCAAGCCCTGGGTCTTAGGGATTTTGGATAACTGCATCATGAAATAGTGTTTTTGTGCAAAGATCTTTGTTTCGAGGTGAAACCAGCACCTTTTTTCTCTTTGTTGCTTTTTGAACCCAGTCGAGAACCAAAATCGTTTTTGGACAACTGGTATCTATTGACATGACCAATATTTCGGGGTAAAGTTTAACTTGGTTCTGGACTAGCTTCATAAGTTTACGGAGAGAAAAGGGTGCTGTTTTCACGTGGAAATGGACGATTTTACACAAATGCGCTACTTCAATATGTTGCTATTCAAAAACACTAAAACGCAGGGCCTAGAAAATACTCAGACCATACAACAAGATAATATACTTCAAACTACCTGAATTTTTTTTTGTACGCGATATTTCATTTTTGTACTTCAAACCGAATGTCATTGGTGTCAACATCAATTAAACCGCTCTTACAGAGTTTTGTACATGCAATCTGTTTTTGCGTTGTTTGGTAGGGAATTTTATCATGCGATCCAGACCAAAAGATTGTACAAAAGTGAACGACAGAAGCGATAGCTTTCCCGTCTTAGATTTTTGTAATTAATGATTTAATACCATTTTTCAAGTCGTCGGTAGCGATACAGGATTTACAAACGGGACTGCTCTTCGCTGTAATGATACACAACAAGTTTGAGTGAACTACCTCTTCAAAATGAAGATAACAAAGGTCGTTTTTGTCTGTAAAATAATATATCGAACTAAGAAACATTCGCTATAGGCGACCGTGGATATATATAACCCCATCGGATTGTATTAGGAAACAAATTGCCGTCTATCTAATTCGCAAGAATAACGGTTTTTAGTGAAAATATTAAACTATCCACACTTTCATCGGAAAATCACTGTCACGACATGTTAGAATATATAAGCTGATTCGCTTGCAAATTTCGGAGAGAACTGATAAAAAAATCAAAGTTATTAAGCGAAAACGACCTGCTCTATCTCCATAACTCCCTAACCTGTACAAATGTTACAAGTGGAGATACGGGGGCCAGAGTCACATTGGTCTAGATACCATTAAAGGCAACATTAGAAGGGTGGTGGTAAAAGATACCGGCATACTGACAAGAAGTCATATGACCCAGTAGACACATATACGGACTGTATCTTTCTAAAAACACCAAAAGAACCAAAAGGGATCCCTCTGATGATTGTATCCTCTCCACGTTTCTATTTTAGCTGTTCATGTGGCCATATATTTGAATGACATGGCACCAAGTTCCCTAGAACCGGCTTTAGCGGTATTAGATACAAATAATTCAGAACGGTACCTTCAGAACGATGGTGTAATAGCCCTATCAAGGCATCTGTTGGAAAATGATGAACTATGTGACCGCCAGATAGTTACAAACGGCCGAAACGAGAGCGTATTTATTGAATGCAAGTTCGCATTCAGATCTAATACCGACGAGGCCCGTCGCCGACCAAGCGCTTCATTCTCCACTATGTATACAAGTCACAAAACTACAATAACAATGATTTATACATAGAGCAAGCCTCGGAGACGAAATGTCCACCAGCAGAATCTCGTCATATACAGGCAACAATTCAACGCAACATTAAAAGGGTGGTGGAACTTCAGTAAGATCAGCTGCTACCCATCAGTCGAAGAGCAGTCTATAGCTGACTGTGACTGGCGGTAACAATAAAACTCCATCACAATAGTACATACGAGTAACAGATATGAAGCTACGATAACCGTGTGGGCCTAAAGATCGGACATCCCTGGATCGTGGTTGTCGTGTCGTCACGCAGCTTTGGCATTGCTGTCTAAATGCACATCATGCATATCGCGTATTTTGGATTTCTGAATAACCAGATAGACGCCAACTGGAGGGGTATCTCTCTAACAAACTGACGGCTGTTTCAATCTTTATGGGATGCTGTGAATAATAACAAACTTCATGAGTTCAAATAAACTGTAGGCTATACTCATCTGAACAACCAGAAACGTTTCGATCAAACCATGATCAGGCGATGTAGAATCGGCCATACGCGATTAACTCACGAACATTTACTAAAAAAAGAGCCAGTCCCAATGTGTGTTCCATGTCAGGATGATCTCACGGTGAAACATATTCTTATCGAATGCATAGATTTTAAGATTGTAAGAGATGCTTTGCATCGAGCGACTATACTTTGGAAGATCTTTTTAGTCGGGTGAGAGAGGATTGCATCTGGGGTTATTTGAGTAAGTTTTATTTACATAAGTTTTAATGTGTGTATGTTGGATTACTAAGTTAGTGACTTGAGTACTTAGACTTTTGGTTGATCGTCGCCATATAGCTGAAATATTGCTGAACGCGACATTAAATCTTAAATTTCTCACTCTCTCTCTGAATATGACCGGCGAAAACATGCGCTACACTTCGTAGTACATGAACAGAGCTCTCGAATCACGAGGAAACCTTTTCGTACCCGAGTAGGCTTACAAGTATTTAGCCGGAAATCCGTGAAGTCATGGTCCGCGAGGAAAGGATTTGGACAAGCAGTTTCAGCGGGAGATTCAGAAAGCCCAATAATAGAGAAACGGATATTAAATTAGGGGCTTGATTTTGGGGTAGCAATTCACGAAAATGAACTTTATTCCTGGTTATGTTGACTGTGTGGCTTAAAGATCTGGCACCTGGACCGCAGGTGTCGTGTAGTCAGGACGCGAAGAAATTGGAGTCTACATACTGATATAATGTATAAGAAACTATTTTTGGTCATTTAGAATGTGATCGTATAGCAGTATTTTCGTTATTTGTACCATTAGACTCTCAGTATATCATAGGTTCTGTAGTGCTGAAAATTGGGCGAGTACCATGTGAGTTTCGAACCAGCTACGACCAGAGTAAGGCAGCTAAACGCCAGCACCATATCATGAAAATGTCTGCGATTTAAACTACTCTAAACTGTATGTTCGCTTTCGAGACTACTGGTCTGCTGTCTCCTATTTTTGTGGGAGGTCCGTTGGGCGAGTGGTTTAGATCGCCGACATATAGTGCTGGCGGCTGGGTGTCTTACTCTGGTGGTAGCTGGCTAGAATCCCGCATGGGACTCGAGCAATTGTCAGCACTAGAATCTGTGCTGCACTGAGATAGTGTAATGCCAAAATAACGAACATTCTGGTTAATAATGTAGCTTTCACATCATACATGTACGGTGCATTTATTATGACTGAATAATTTTATGTACTCCAACCAGAGAGGATAATATTCCAATTGGACGGAATATGTTTTCACTCTTCATGCAGCATGAACAGAACTCGTGAACCATCAGAGAAGTTTTAAACCAGCAGTAGACCTATTCAGATGGAAATTCAGATAGCTCAATAATAGCTAAAATTGATACTAAATTTCAGGCTCAATAGAATACAATTGTAACAATAGTAACCTACCTTTCCTGATAAAAGAATTTGCAAGGTCTTTACTTATATTTTGTTCATCCGTCCACTTGTAATTGACTTTACCCCTCCGTTTCATGTTGTTGAAAGAACAGTATTGGATGATGATCTCTACCTGTTTATCGGTCAACTTCTTTCCTAAAAACGAGGCTATCTGCCGGATAGCGCCTTCTATATCCTGTGAAACCGATTGAAATTTGTTACAAGTGGTTTGAATAACCCAAATTCTCACAATACAAGAAAAGTATAAGAACCGTAATAGTTTGAATAAAAAATGTGAACCCAATCTTTCGTGGTCGAATCTTCACACCAACATCTGCTTTAAATTTAAGTATTCGACCTTGGTATTATCGGTATTTAGAGGTTGGCCAGGTTATCCAGGTTTCGGTATTCAAAGGTTACACTGTACTTGTCATTGTAGTGTAGGCCTACACAGTGTCTTCGTTCTCTGGTGCCATCGTTGGAATATAGATTTGACAATTGTATCTACAATTGGCTCTAACAATCTTTCAATTATACCCTTATATACGTATAGTCTCACCTTGATCGTATCCTCGTTCTTGAGAAATAGAACACCTAGGACGTTGTGTAGAATAGTCTATTCAAATTCACAAATAATATTTCGTCATACTCCGGGATTTGTTCTCGGAGGTGGAAGGGCGGTGGAAACAATCGAAGGACTGCATGGTAGCTACATACGCATGCGTAGATATTTTCCCCGTTTTTCTTAATAACCGCATTACTTTAGCTGAAATCTGATAATAAGTAATAATTTATTACCGGTTCATTACAGAAGGACTCAGCAGTTTGCAAGACAGCGCGACCAGTAAGTATTATGTGAACTTATGTGACGCCGCTATGTGTGAGATTTACGCACCTTGATCATATCCTCGTACTTGATGAATAGAATATTCTCTTGATTACGTCTTTCCCAGAAACCTTTGACATGGTCCGACCATGGGGTCCACGGCACTGTAAAACATTGAAGTTATACAATGTTACCCAATTCTGTTGATACAATGTAACCCAATTGTGTTTCAAGTACACATATATTATACATAAACATACGTTTTAAATACAAATACATTGCACATACTTTATACGTGTACATACAAACATGCATTGGCTCGATCAACCTTTAAAATCAGGAGATCATCCTAATTTACCGGCTGATCCTGATATTAGCATTTGTAAAGAGCATCTTCACGTCTTGAGAATACCATTGCAATCTGTTAACCGATTGATTCTCTCTTGTAGGAAACCATCTTGTGTCTCCATTATACTTTATTTCATACACATTTGGAATTGATTCTAACTGTCATACGAAATAGGTCTTTCGATTATTGACGCGGAAATTCCTTACGGACGACGGCTAACTATTGAATGTCGGATCTGACGAGTTCTATCCATGTTGGCTGGAATTGTTTGAAGTTGTTTAACTGGGAAGTGTTGTAAGTACCCCGCTGTGAGTCCTTGGAGGGCAAAAAAAGTCACGAACTCACCGGATGGTCACCGGGTCGAGCAGGTGGCCCAGGTGGTCTAGAGAAGCAGGCTATTTTCGAGGCGGGTGGGTGAAAGGGTGCGGAGTCACCGAAGGGGAAAAGTATCGAGCAGATGGCCCGTTCGCCTAGAAGACGAGGCTTTTTTAGCTCGCGTTGTAGAAAGGGCCACGGATTTCAGTAGGTCACTCCGTCGAACCATCTATGCACTGGGACTTACGTATATTACGTCTGAACTCGATTCAATAATCTACCAAAATCGTTTCTGAGGAAATAGGGATTAACGCGTCGTAAGGTGATTATTGTATTGTAGCACCACACCGTTTCTAAATGCAAATATACTTTTGATGTATACTACAACGATCATTACTATCCGTACGTTGTATTTACAAATGGGTGGCCCCAGTCCTTCTGCCCGTTATACATTCGTATTAAATCTTGTTAAAGATTTCGAAACGCGGTAAATCCCTTTTACGATGTCAATTGGGCAAGATAAACGATAGAATTTATCTTTAAATTCACATTGAGTGATATGAACATGAATGGAGGGAATTGTAAACAGTCTCTCCACGCTGCATGTTTTGAAGCGTTTTACTCTCAGGAGTTATTTGTTATTGATTTAACCGTCGGAGCGACTCGATGTATATCGTGGTGGGGGTCAGCGTACACCCAATGTGTGGGTTATTCTAGATCAAGAGATAGGAATTTCCTTTTAAAAGTCGTCTAGCCGAGAATTTTTAACAGCAGCATTCATCCAATTTGATAAATTTGGACAGACATTGTGATTTGCTGCAAACAGTTAGAATATAAGGAAAAGTTAAATACTATTCATATGAATTTTTCATGAATATGCATCAAAACTAGGGCTATTCCCTATGTTTTCTGGGTTATCAAATGGAGCATGATTCAGTTCACTCAACGTTGCCAGCAGATGCAGCTAAAAAATACACACCAACCTATATTTATTTTTGTTTTACCTCACACAACACAATTATGAATGCAACAACTCACATTATTTAAAAGGTAATAACTTTGATTTATCAAAAGCGGACATCCGTAATTCATTAATAATGTTTTTCGATACGCACCTCTTATTCAATGTAAATTCATGAGTGTTTTTTCATCGTAAACAACTCAAACTAAACAAACTTATTAACCAGTTGTATTAAAATTAAAACTCAGTCTAAGTTATAACACAGGTAACAGGATTCGTCATAAAAATTTACAGTTTTGCATATCGCTCTAATTTTGCATATCACTCAAATTTATCACCTGTATATGACAGTTATCTTCTGGTGGACTGTTATTCCCCGAGGCCCGCCCTATGTACATGCCACTTGACAAATACTTGTAGGCTTATTACCTGCGGCACGCAGGTCTACGGGAGGCTCGCGTTGTTGTTCTTCTTCTTGTTCTTGTGACTTTTTGAAATGCGCATGCGCTAAGAGAGTGTGATCTCTGCCACACTTTTCTTTTCAACCTCCGATCTCACATGACAACACTGTCTTCAAGCGCGTTTGAATTCATTTGCAACTATATTCGGTGGAATGAATTATTGCTTCGTTAATTATTATATATGAGAATAGTGTGAATATTTTGTCAAAGGACCTACGAAGTAGGGTAGGCATTAGGACTCCGAACCGACACGCACTGAACTCTTGGACCCCCAGTTGAAATCCTGCCAATATTAAGATGGGCACGGCCCAAGTTAGAATCACCAGTGATTTTAATCAACAATCAACAGAAATTTTCATCAAAAGTAGGTCCACTCGAAACATGCTGGCAACAGTCCCCTAATGCACCTTCATGCCCAGTGTGAATAACGTCACAGGACATAAGAAGTAGGGTAGGCATTAGGACTCCGACGGACGCTGAACTCTTGGCCCCCCAGTTGAAATCCTGCCTATATTAAGATGGGCACGGCTCAAGTTAGATTCACCAGTGATTTTAATCAAAAATCACCTGAAATTTTCATCAAAAGTAGGTCAGCTCGAAACATGCTGGTAACAGTCCCCTGATGCACTTTAATGCCAAAAATCAAGGTTCTAATATCAACGGTAACACTCAGATATAACATATCTCTCAGATATAACATATATATAAATATTTATATTCATGTCACTGTTCCATTGTTTCTCTAGTTGTATTCCTCTCAAAATTTTGTACTCTGCCTTTGACTGGTGTTTGTACAATAAAATCTTGAATCTTGAATGCTTATTTTGCCGACGAAAGGATTCAGATGGACTCACTCGATCATTACCGGACAATTTCAAATGGTAGCCCACTTCGAAGAGACAGAAATGACTATGTGGTATTTAATGATTTGGACACCCCTGTACGCGAACAATACCTCGCAGTCGTGCAGTTATATTGTGCACTTTCGGTTGTATGACATTTGGCAAATAGCTATTTTGAATGATTCTCTTTCAGAACACAGCCTCTCTATCCTCATTCTCGCAAGCCAGGGCCTTGATTCGCTGGTATTGATGATCCCGTCTTCTTCCGCACTCAGAATCTCTTTGGAATAGAATTAATCACTTCCGTAAATTCAATACTTATGCGTATCAGCAGACAATGCGCAGAAACATATTACATTTGACATCATTCTCTGCTAGAATTTACTAGTTCTATACAAAATTTACGTTACTTTGTCAATCGGTTTACGTCATATATAGCAGATACTGGCCATAAAAACGATGTTGACCTCGTGGCCAAAAGCTAGGGCCTTTGTTTTCCTGGAGGGGTTTTCGAGTTTGATTTCGATACTTAGATACCTTTCGAATTGACTTTAACTTGGCAGTCATTTTCGCGAATGCAACAATTTGATGTATCAAAAGATAATAACGAGAATTCGACATCATTCTCTTACACACAGACCTTGTTTAGTGAACTAGCCCCGAAACTTCGCACTTGAATCACCTTCGGAATGACAAACATATTCGCAAATTGAGTATAGGAAGATATCCATAGATACTGACTAGAAATGTTTCTTGTTTGCAGAATTTGATTTTAAAGAAAAGAAATTAATAAAATTAGCAACCTTCGAAAAGGCTTGGCCGAACATGTCAGATGAGATGATATTTCCTAAGAACGAAATAGTTAATCATTTATATAGAAGAAGCAAACCATGTCTTGATATTGACTTGCTGCGTGGAAAAGAGTGGCAAGGAATTTAGTTCGCAGATGATAACGAACGTAAATGCAGAAACCTAATTAATTATTGTATATGTAACAGGCCTCCATTTGAATAGTGACAAAGTGTCATTATGCCTCTTGGACAGTTCGATAAAGCCTTAAATCCCATTCCGTAGTTTCACAGACCGGAGTGATAGACCTGATACTAAATTTATTGAAAAATAACTTTGAAGGAAATATAAATTTTCCATTTTTATCGGCAAATTAAGCGAGAAGAGAGACTGAAGAGCGCAGATTTTCGCGCTATGACTAAATCCTCGAAATTTGTTTGGATTTCCAAATATTTGAAAGCCTTTTTAATTGCAAAAAGTAACGA
Source organism: Hanleya hanleyi (assembly GCA_036873755.1). Lineage (NCBI taxonomy): Eukaryota > Metazoa > Mollusca > Polyplacophora > Lepidopleurida > Hanleyidae > Hanleya > Hanleya hanleyi. The sequence goes on along the minus strand of JAVTVY010050726.1, from coordinate 110,192 downwards.
CTGAATCGAATGTTTTGAAACTTGGCATACACGATATTTGTATAAAAACATTGCCAAAGCGATCATGGTGAGTTCGACTGTCAATTCAGTATAGACGGCACGGCCGAGTCAAACCGAGTCGGATTTTGAATGGGGAAAGTGAATATATATCAGAACTATTACGCAATCCCTACAATTGTCGGTTACAAGTTGAAAATTACTTCCCTTGGCATAAAAACACTGGCAGATGGCGCTTTTTTCTACAATTACCACTACCTCCGCTGATATGTCTTTCACTGTATTATTGCCACTGCCGCAGGTTTTGACTACAATGTAGTCATTTCTCACTTGTTGTTTGGTGGAAAATTTAAGCCGTGCGACGGCGGGCGTTACAGGTTACTTTCTCTGGGTATTATTGCATTTACAAGGTTACTCCATGTTGAGGCGTTTACTCCATGAGACGTGCACGATGCTCATCCATTAACACCAGAGGAGCAGTTTGAGTGGATTTGTCATCACAGCCCCCAGTTAGCATATCTAATTCCGCTCAAACCGGTAATAGGATAGCCGGTGGTTATTTCATAATCTGCACATGAACAGCTGCAAGAAAAGCGCGGCTGAGATACTAAGACTACATTCGAGAATTCAACGTGCCGAGGAATGCTCTGTTGTAGAGTCATATGGTTGATTTGTAATCGCCAGACGATGTTCGGAAATATCACAACGTATTTATCTACGTCTAGAGTCAGTCACATACCGATGGTAACGAACGTGCTTTGGTAGTCGCATGATAAACCTTGCTTGCACAAATATACAAAGTTAGCTTTGGCTTTAAATGTGTGCATATATACTCAAACGAAGACGCTCCTTCTTTTCCAAAAGCAGAACAAAGAATATTAATTCGAACACACTATGTTCCACACTAATTGCATCCAATTAGACTGAAATCTGTAAAGGGCAATGATTAATTAACAATTTGGACAATAATATATAAAACAATTCTAACGAAAACTGCTGAAACCACATGACTACAAAATTTAGTACACTTTCATCCAATGCTCCATGGTATTAAGGGTCAAACCAAGAGGTATTTATCGTATCAGTCTATGCTCTAATGACTTTATTGGAGTTTGTCCTGCGCTCATTACGTATTTTGATACTGTTTGATCGACAAGTGGACAAATCTTGTTATGATGAATCAAACAACAACTTTGCAGCTTAACTGACTGTCGTTTAGGAGATGTTGAGTAGAACTTTGTTAGAAAAGTAAAAGTATTTATATCCCACAAAAATACGGAAAAGAAACTGTCTTCAGGGGTTTCCTGTGCTAATTTGCGAGCTATCCGTCATACAGTCTTTAATATTATATTGGATTGGTTTATTTCACTCAATCCAAATTCAGCCCAGTTTATCTTACTGGACAGAATAACTTAATCATATATCATTTGAGATTGTGTTTTTTTTAGAGGAAGAACTTCCTCGAATTTTGACACAGACAAACTAGGTTAAAGTAGGTTGAGGCAACACATAATTTGTATGTAATATACGACAACATTGTATCTGACATTTTTTGGGACAGCAGTGTAGCTGGTGATCTTTAGGATCCGGTCAGAAATTCGATTGCATAGGGAAAAACATAAAACACGGGTGGGCCTATATCTGTCTACGGAATTATAAAGTATAGACTTATGTAAATAATATAGTTTTGCATATATAGGATTACATCCAGCATATTTATTTCTTTTCCCTGGAATATGTAATCAATAAGGTATGGAGATATTCATGAGTCGTTATATGACTCAATACTCTAGTCGATAATATACTACACGAGAAGTTCCCAATGATTATTAAGGCACAGGGTTAATGACTAGTAGTCCATGGAAAGCTAAAACAATGTAATTATTCGGAGTGCAATTATCGTTTATAACCATGTATACTTTACTGTGGCTGCTGTTCACATCCTGATCATGACAAATAGAATTTTGTCGAAATATCGAGACTGTCACCATGCGCTTGCTAATTTTATTCGGAGTTAGTCTGCATCTTTGAATAGCCTGTATACGTACAACTAAAGTGTTACTCACCTAGATGCATACAAAAAATCTGCCATGACCAGATGTCGCAGATAACACAGTAGTTATGTGATAAGCGATATTATTGCCTCGAACAACCCAGTATCACAGCTTCTATAACATTAACTTTACAAAATACAGATAAATTGCCACGAATGAAAAAAGTATGTATTCCCAAGCCCAAGTTTGCAGAAATTATCCGAGGACAACTAGTTCAAAAAACAGCACTGGGCCCCCATCACTAACACCGGACTCCTTACACTACTATAGAAGTTAAATGTCAGATTAAAAGGAAGAGTCTGAACCGCTCTGAACATCACTAGTAAATTGCTGAGTAACTGTTTTACGTTTCTTGCGACAAAATGAATACATTTTTCAACCAGTGATAACTGGTATACGTTTTTGTAAATATAGATCAAATTAAGATCCATTAGGCTAATTCTAACGAATATTTTGGCGACTAAAATATGTCAGATCTCGCTTGTTAGAGATATTGCATAAGCAGAAACGAAAATCAACTACTCAGAAATGTACAGGCCTCCCTGCGTACGTTGTCCTACACTGATATTGGGAAGAACGGATTGAAGAAAAACTGCTATCCCACACTTCTCGCACCTGGGATTAGTCCGATAGCATAGTTGGATTATACTCGTATTATAAATGCAAAAAGTGGTCATCTGAGAAAAAGTTTCATGCTTTTGTTCGCTCGGCCCTTATATGATGTAAACATATTGCTAAACTGCTCCAATACACCTATGACCACTTTTCTCCTGCCGAAAATGGTTTGTGTCTATATTAACTCTTAGATTAGACCAGCTTTTATTTCTGTGATGGCAACGTCCCATGGAACATATTGACAAGGAATAAATTATCGACGACATCTCTGTGGCGATTTCACGCCTCTTTATCGGTACAGTGAAACATGTGAATACCGACAGCTGGGTAACCCGAACAACCTCTAAACACCGACATTGTCTTCGGTCCCAATACTTAAATTTAAGGTACTTTGAACCTTGATAAACTAGAACTCTGTCAAATCCGACACTATAATCTTGTCCCAAGCATGGTCAGTTTTGTATATTGCACCAAGCTAAATATATGTTTATCGCCTTTGTATAGGGATATAGCGACCGGCAGTCGCGTTCATAGATCCTGTATCACGACTGACCGGCACTTCCACATCTTGACCCGAACTTCTTGACCTAATCTTAACACAGCTGATATACGATATATAATCACATATCAGCGTGTAAAAAGACATTGATTCATTTAACGTCATTCAAGTAATTTAACAGAAATTTTCGAGAAATGTTGGTGACATTTGATAAGTGATTGCGCTTGATAAATGCACGCGACTACTTTCAGGCGGCCTTGATCATGGCCACAACGTTCGGAATTTTCTCGCTCAACAACAACAACAATAACAACAAGAAGTCTGTTTCTCCCACATCTATATGATTGATATTTTCCATTTTTCCATCCATATCCAATACCGTAGGCTTGTGCATCGGTGTGATAAAATAGTTTGCATACATAAGAAACGCCGTTTATGCGGTTTTATGTAGAACTTCACTGGCTTCGTTTCACCGCGACGGTTTACTCCGATGAGTGATTCGTAAGATTTATGAATGGCGCATGACTATTTACTAACATGACTACGGGTGCTTGGGCAAAATGCCAAGACGTTTTACAAACAGCGCGAAGAGAAAGTATGAAATATTTTTTGAAGAAAATGTCGCTTGGTGGATAAAAGTGATAAATAAATTACCGTTCTCTGTGCTTGTTGGGAGGGGATTTATCAGGCATGCTAGCCAAGACATAGCATAACACCTCATTCTCGCTTTATAGGCCTACGATCTTTTGCTGGTTCGCCTATTAGATTCCCTCCAAAAAACACAGAGACCCGTATCATCTATATAAAAATATATATATCTCACATTTGCCGTTGATGAAGGATTCTACAAACAGATCGAAATTGTCCTTTACTGGAGGAATAAAAACCATCTTCTTGAGGAGGAGAAAATACGACACGGACACATCCTTCGGATTCCGCATAATGTACACGATCTGTGAAAAACAACAAAAACTTTTTGAAAATCAATACGGCTAAGAACACAGCCATGAAAATAAATAACAATAAACAGTTTTGAATTTAGACCAACATCACAGTCCCCAACATACTTGTGAAAGATGGAACGTGACCTGCTGACATCATATAATGACTCAATATGACATATACACAAGAGCACACGTGGACTTGCCGACGGAGTTTTGCCAACTTGCAATCGGGACCACAGCTTTCATGAAATCTCATCAGGGGTATACGCAATCCAGAGATACAGCGAAACGCTAATAAACAGCAGAATTCAAATTTGCGTTCATTGCGCATGTTTCTGCGCATCTTCCAAAACAAGGATACTTGAATGATCTTGGCTGAAAAAATACCAGGATGTTGGAATTGGAAAATAAGTATTCTCCGAATTACAAGGCAATTAATCAGTGACGGAGGAACGCTGGCAAACTGACGTAATCATGGTAATTTTGCTTCATTATATAGGCTGGACAGGTGGGCATCATAATGCGTATACAAATCTATTTTTGTTAGATTTTCCGAGTTAGCATTGTTTCGGAAAAGCTATTGAAGGAGTTATGGAGGAAATGACAGTTCTACTTCTTAGGGAATATCAGTTTTTCTACAAAATACAGGCAAATAAAATTCGACCCTGCAAATTGCCAGATGTGCAAACATAAGCCTGGTGACCCAATAGTTTTACCCTCTATTTTGAATGGTGATGGTAGGCCTACATGTATGCCCGAAATATAATATAGAATGACGTTTCGTTTCCCGAACTGTCTGGAAAATCCTACATGTACATATTATAATGAGCAAGCGTCAGAGCCGACAATCAATATTCAGCCGTCGTCCATAAAACAATTTCCGCGTCAATAATCGAAAGACCTATTTCGTATGATAGTTAGCACCTATTCCAAGTGTGTATGAAATAAAAATAATAAAACAATATACGGTTTCCCACAAGACAGAAACGGTCAACAGTGTTCAATGATGGCAGGAAGACATGATGATGTTCTTTACATAAAATTCTAATCACTAACCATTATTCTATTTATCAATTAATTTCCAAGTAGTTTTCCATAGTACGTGTATCTAAGACTCGCTTTGATTTGGACTGTTCCTTTGAACACGATGACGATGTAAACACATATGATATTCAAACGGCCCCTAACCCAGGGTTAAGCGGAAATTACACACAGGTTATGAAACGTAGTGTCAGAGAACTCGCGCCCTAAGGAGACCATGGCATCCTTGCCACGACCAGGTAACTTGTATTAATGTTAGTGACTGAAGAAGAAATCTACCCAGGTCAATGTATGCATTGATTGCAACCGTGTATACTTGAAAGAAGTCGGTGCGTTTTAACAATAGAAAAAAACATCAACTTTTTCTCTCGAGTTTAAGGTCATCTCCTTGTGACAACGTAGGAAAATTTTAGCCATTTACGTTCACTATGTTCAATGATACAAGGAAAACTATGCGATCGGGATGAAATTATTCTCCATGGAATATTGGCGGTGCTTTTTGTAAGTTGTTGTTGTTGACATTCGCTGATCCCCGCTCCGCTCATTTACTAGAGAAAATACCTTTGGTCGCCTTGTTTCCATTTGCCGCGGCAATAGATCATAGTGGAGATGGGTTTTGAAGAACCTCGGAGACTGAAGCTTGTTGCAATATTCCAAGTCAGTCAAGAAAAATTCGAAATTAGGAATGCGTTTGGCGGTAATCTCGGCCGTGGCTTTGTCTGTGTCGGCATCATGAGCTATTAAGTACACCAATTCTTGAGTCCACGTGGTACCTGGAAATATATATGGCTAAAAGCTTTGAGAGATATTATAAACTGCAAACCGCAAGATTCTGTTCTTAAGCATTTGTGCACCGGATCAGCATATGATGCGATAAACTACAATCACTATGCGTAGTTTCCTGTGATATAACATGTACATGCATGGTCCCCGCCCTCAGGCCAGATGAATTTAACCTTATCTGTTATGGGGTGGGGGCGGGGCCACGAGAACCTCTCATTCTTCAAAATGGTTAAAACAAATATCTGAAACTTTATGAAATTGTAGCCTATCATACTGGGGTAATTACCAGTGAGCACAGAAACATGGGTAAATTCAAAATGGCGGACATGAACCAGTAATGTTTTCGACATTTTTCTTCAAAAATTTGTCTTTTCTGAGGATACGCACAGTGCAAAAAATCTATTTCACTGCTATAATTGGTTGAAATGAGGATACAGCTGCTTAGTATCACAGTATACCCGTGGCATCAGATTGTAACACAGTTGCCTGGGCTGTGGGATGTTGGATGGTAGATGTCTACGTATATTTTCAATAAATTATGAAAATTATTTAAAGTTTTTTTTTCAAATAGATTTTTTTAGCTTTTTTCTGTGTCATAGAGCTCAGGTTATGGTAGAAAATTGAAACTGTAGCAACTCGGCTTGACATGAAAGGGAATGTCTTAATTTGAGTCAAGATGAAAGAGAAAAAACATTTAGAAAAAAAATTATTTGAAAAGAAAAAATAATAACAATTTTCATAATTTATTGAAAATATACGTAGACGTCTACCATCCAATATTCCACAGCCCAGGCAACTGTGGATTGTAAACCTCCTAATGTCAGATACATGTATACATTCTGATTACATCGGCGTTCAATCAACATCATGCGTTCCTGAACGCAGTGGAGTGGGCTCCGATTTCACGGCCAATCAGGACGTTGTACTGTGTGTGTTTTTTTTCAAATAGCTAAGCAGCTAACTTGTTCATTGATCTATAATATATACTGGGTGCATTTACGATCCCTCTCATATGCAGATACATGCTTCCTGTGTATATAAAAACAAATAAAAACTGAATGCGTTAACGACCCTGTGCAGTCAAACGGTGTTACATCGACAGATTAGGAGCGTATAATGGGAGAACGATGTATGTGAAGCTGACACCAATGTACCCAGTTCCCAGTTCGCATCTGTCTGTCACCCATTACCCAATTCGTCCATCTTCCGTTATCCAGTTCGCGTATTATCTCTTTTTAGGCATTCTGTAGCCCGTTACCCAATTCGACTGTCACCCATTACCCATTACCCAGTTCGCATCTGTCTATCACCAGTCCCCCAATTCGTCCATCTCCCGTTACCCAGTTCGCGTATTATCTCTTTGCAGGCGTTCTATAGCCCGTTACCCAATTCGACTGTTACCCATTACCCATTACCCAGTTCGCCTATGTCTGTGTTGTCTATGACCGTCTAGCCATCTGTTTCTGGTGGTTTTGCTATATACCCCTATTTTCAAATGAACTAATCTTCTACTTTGACCTAGTTTTGAATTGGGAACTGAAAACTGGGTACTGGGTGTCAGCTTCACACACATGGGAGAACGAGTACTTGGGGTCTCACCTGAACGAGGGAATCCGGCAATGATCACATCGTCTGGTCGAATCTCGAAGGTATCCACTTCAAGAACTCTGTCCAGCGACAAAGACAATAGCGTCTGTCCTCTATACACAGCGATTGGATTCACTACCTGAAACCATTTAGGGAGAGTTGGGTCATAGTTCAGAGTGGCGCCCGACGAGAAAATGCGGTAATATTTGTAGGAGACATACGATAAAGGCACTCCGGTAAGTACTCCCAATCCCACAATCAGTAGTCTCCGCCATCGAGTTCCACTCTTCTTTCCTCCGACACTGGATACCCCATCTGCCATCCGCTTCGAAAACCATCGTCTGGACAATGAAGTATTTGAGAATTTCATCTGCCCATAGCAGACTCGTTGATTGCAGACGCTTATTCGCCCTATAAATTTAGACATGGTTAGTCGCATAGTACATGCACCGGTACATCAGTGCTACAGTTTAAAAATCAATAACACATGGGCGAGTTCTCAATGTGTAACGGCTGATATAGGTCAAACATGTACCGTTACAGGGTCTAAAGATCAACACGAAAGCTAGTCCGATAGTAGGTCAAAACAAAGTTTTTCCTCAATGACTCCAGCACGTTTCACAACCCAGTAATCTAGCGGTATTCACGTTTGTTCGACCTATAAACCTAATTTAATGACACTGATAATGATTTTGTATCGAATAAACTGTACACTCAAATTTAATTACTGGGATTAGTGCTATTAACTTTCTAAAATACTAGAGGTGACAGTACAGTCTATGCAAACGTATATACTTTACATGAAAAACTAAAAAAATAAAATAAAATATAAAATAAAATAAAATAAAATAAAAAATAACAAATAGACCTCTTGATTTTCTGCATTATTATATTCTAAAATTTCTAAAATACTAGAGGTGACGGTAGAATCTATGCAAACGTATTTACTTTGCACGAGAAAAAAATGAAATAAATTAAAATAAAAAATATGAAAAAATAACAAATAGACTTCTTGATTTTCTACATTATTATATTCCGAAGGCAATTCGAAAGTTATGTTCTTTTAAAGGAATATTGCACAGAAGTAACAGAATGATTATATACCATATACTCTGTACGTTGTCTGTTATCATAATGTACGTTTTGACCTAGATATAAAATCAATAACCTTTGGCCGTGTAGATCTACTTCTACTACCCTCTAAGTCATCTAAACAACCTTAGTATCATAATAGCTGGCTATTAGAGAATATACCCTATTGGATTGTATCAGACGAACAGTTATTTCGCTTTGTATGGTTGGCCATCCCTGCCACAATTCGTCATTTACAGGATGCCTGTAAATAATATATACCATGGTATAAAATGCCAAGCCTGCCATAATTTGTATTTACAGGATGCCTGTAATTATTTTATACCATGGTATAAAATGCCAAGCCTGCCATAATTCGTATGTACAGGGTGCCTGTAATTATTTTGTACCATGGTATAAAATCTCCAAGCCTGCCACAATTCGTATTTACAGGATACCTGTAAATAATATATACCATGGTATAAAATGCCAAGCCTGCCATAATTCGTATTTACAGGCTGCCTGTAATTATTTTGTACCATGGTATAAAATCGCCAAGCCTGCCATAATTCGTATTTACATGATCCCTGTAATTCATTTAGCCGTAAGTCGTAAATTTACGCCTTCTTATTATTTCCACCAATGATTACGCTTTTACAAATTTGGTGCCGGGTTTTACGCAACCTTCAAACAGGGTTATCTCCCCTCCTGCCAGTCGATCGAGCCTGCGCTGGCAGTCTCCGCACAGTGAGTCTTCACCAAGCCATGTAGCCTGTGTCCGAGATTAAAAGTGCGTGATTATCCGAACTGCTCTGTATCGCAACAACTTGAATTAACCAGAATTAATCAACTGTAGCACATCTGGGAGATGTGGCAGACAAAAGACAACACAAATTCTGTGACTACGTGTAATTAAATAACTGTTCATCTCTTTACAACAACAACAACAACGGCAACAACAACATTTGGCCTACATCAAAATTTGAAAACAAATCAGCGATGCTTGTTTTCTCGGAATTAAATGGTCCCGCACATTCACATGTGCAAAATTACATATCCTTGTATTTAGTATGTCTGGATAAGGACTGTTTTGGCTGGTAAAATTCAGGTTTTGTGAAATGATGTTTTGGTACATGGCTATATGTAAATTGACTGAGGGCAGGGTCGATCGACTGGCAGAAGGGGAGATAACCCTGTTTGGAGGATGCGCAAAGCTCGGCACCAAATTTGTAAAAGCGCATATCATTGGTAGAAATAATAAGAAGGCGTAAATTTACGATTTACGGCTAAATGAATCACAGGGATCCTGTAAATACGAATTATGGCTGGCTTGGCGATTTTATATCATGGTACAAAATAATTACAGTCATCCTGAAATTATGAATTATGGCAGGCTTGGCATTTTATACCATGGTATATATTATTTACAGGTATCCTGTAAATACGAATTGTGGCAGGCTTGGCGATTTTATACCATGGTATAAAATAATTACAGGCACCCTGTAAATAGGAATTATGGCAGGCTTGGCATTTTATACCATGGTACAAAATAGTTACAGGTGGTTGAGCATAATGGCCACACCCCAGGCCATATATGCCTAAAACGTAGGAAATCATAATTTGGACGACCGCTATCTGCTGAATCTATATATACACAATAGGAGGAGAAGATCTACAAAGATCATTTGAGTCACATTCCTTTGGAAAACCCTAAAGTTAGACTCAAGACTTATTCTGGGGAACAGTTAAATTTGGTGGGTCAGATCCAAGTACCCGTTAAGTATGGAGACCAACGGGAAAACTTACCTGTAGTAGTGGTGAAGGGCGACAAGCCAGCTTTATTGGGAAGGAACTGGTTGGAGCGAATTAAGTTGAATTGGTCCAGCGTATTCTCAGTGGTGAAGGATGAACGCGTAAACCAGTTGATTAAGAAATTCCCCTCAGTCTTCAAGGAAGGTTATGGAACCATCCAGGGATTTAAAGCTGACATCCGACTGAAGGAGGATACTCAACCTGTCTTTTGTAAACCCCGGCCTGTACCTTATGCCCTTCGGGATGCTGTCAGCGATGAGTTGGACAGACTTGAGGCAAACGGTATCATCTCCAAGGTAGACCACAGTAAGTGGGCCACTCCCGTGGTGGTGGTTCCAAAGTCGGACAAGACGATCCGTCTGTGTGGAGATTATAAGGTGACGGTCAACAAGAGTGTGGAAGCTCAGCAGTATCCCTTACCAAGCGCCGAAGATATTTTCGCAACACTAGCTGGTGGAACGGTGTTCACAAAGCTTGACTTGACACACGCATACCAACAATTGGAGTTGGAACCCCAGGCAGAAGAACTGTTAACCATAAATACGCATCGTGGGCTATATCGTTACCATAAACTGGCTTTTGGGGTAGCGCCAGCACCCGCCATTTTTCAGTCAGTGATGGAACAGATACTTCAAGGATTGGACGGCGTGAAATGTCGACTGGACGACATTTTACTGAGCTCCAAAACGATGCAAGAACACATCATCCTTCTGGAAAAAGTACTGGAGCGATTGGAGAAGTACCATGTTCGACTTCGCTTTGACAAGTGCCAATTCTTTCAACCAGGCGTGGATTACTTGGGACATCGCGTAGATAAGGATGGCCTCCATTCATTACCAGAGAAGGTGTCCGCGATCATCGAAGCTCCAGCACCAACGACGGTTACTGAACTGAGAGCTTTCCTTGGCATGGTGAATTATTATGGCAAATTTCTGGACAATTTGTCAACTGTGCTGCACCCACTTCATGAACTGTTGCAGAAGGATATGCCTTGGGCCTGGACAAGCCAATGTGACGAGGCTTTCCAGGAGTGCAAACGGAAGTTGTCGAGCAATCAACTGCTCGTACATTACGACCTCTCGAAACCGTTGAAACTCGCGTGTGATGCTTCAGCATATGGAGTTGGAGCAGTGATTTCTCATGTGATGGAGAATGGGGAGGAAGACCCATTGCTTACGCATCGCGCACGTTGACGAGTGCCGAGCGTAACTACTCTCAACTGGAAAAGGAGGCTTTATCGATCATATTTGGAGTGAAACGTTTTCACCAATATCTGTATGGGCGAAATTTCATATTGGAGACCGACCACCAACCACTGACGGTGATTCTAGGTCCCAAGAGAGCAGTGCCAACCTTAGCCGCTGCCAGGCTTCAACGTTGGGCACTCATTCTATCAGCTTACCAGTACGACATCGTGTATCGCAAATCGGCTGATCATTCTAACGCAGACGCGTTATCCAGGTGTCCCGTAGCCGATACCCGGACATCGGAGGACACGGACGTTTTCTATTGTTCGCATCTGGATGAATTACCCGTGACATCTAAAGATATGAGCGAAGCTACCAGGAAGGATCCGGTCCTTTCTCGCGTGTGGGAGTACACGATAAACGGTTGGCCAAACCATGTGACAGCTGATGCACTTCAGCCTTATTTCGTCAGACGAAACCAACTCAGCACCGATCAAGGATGTGTGTTGTGGGGGCTTAGAGTGATTGTACCTCCTAAATTCCGTGATAGACTGCTCGAGGATTTACATGAAGTCCATCCCGGGATGTGCCGCATGAAATCGCTAGCCCGCAGTTACCTGTGGTGGCCTGGTCTCGACAAAGATATCGAAGACAAAGTACGAAGTTGTTCGATTTGTCAGAGTGTCCGGAAGACACCACCTGTCGCTCCGCTGCATCCGTGGCAATGGCCAAAACGAGTTTGGCAAAGAATTCACATTGACTATGCAGAATATGAGAAGCAGCATTTTCTCATCGTAGTAGATAGTGATTCTAAATGGCTAGAGGTATTTCCAGTGTCGTCAACTACGTCCGGCAAGACCATTGAGACATTGCGGACATTGTTTTCTTGTCATGGAATTCCAGAGGATTTGGTGTCCGACAATGGACCCCAATTTACGAGCGATGAATTTGCTCAATTTATCAAGATGAATGGGATTCGTCACATCTTGACACCACCCTATCACCCGGCAAGTAACGGTAGCGCTGAACGCGGAGTACAGACCGTGAAACAAGCCTTAGTCAAACAAGTGCTAGAAGCCTCAATTAAGGATCAGAGACTGACATTGAGTCATCGACTAGCGAACTTTCTCTTAATTTACCGCGCAACACCACATACGGTTACAGGTGTTCCTCCGGCAGAACTATTCCTAAAGAGACAGTTACGTACACGATTCAGTCTGTTAAAGCCCGATTTGGGTAAAACGGTAGAACGTAGGCAAGAAGAACAAGTACGACAGCATGACGCAGGACGCGTTCAACTCCGCGAATTTCTGGAAGGACAAACTGTTCGAGTGCGAAACTTCCGTGGAGGGAAGGAAAGATGGATTCCCGGGGTGATCGTTAAGAAACTTGGTATACGTACATTCTTAGCTAGAGTAGGAGGCAGAGTTCGATTCGTTCATGTAGACCATCTGTTACCAGCGGTAGACACAGAAACTGTAGATAAGGCAAATGGTCGCCATGAGTTTGTGGAAGTTCCCGCGAAATGCATACCGATTCCAACGTCTGTGTGCCAAAACCCGCCAACTGTCCGTGAGACAACGTCCGAGAGCTTCACTAGCCCAGAAGTTGCACCAATAGTAGGGACTGATTCGTCCGTCAACACTGGAGTCATCTCCGGCAGAACGACGTTACCCGATGAGAAATCGGAAAGTACCCCAACGACTTGATCTCTGAATTACTGGTAGAACTTTAATGTAATAAGTGATTGAAGTTCGAAATAGTTCGTAAGTTCTAGTTCAGTTAAGTTCTTGTTGAAACAGTGATTCAGAACAGTGACATTGTGTGTTATGTTAAAATTAAGTTGAAGAGTCTGTTACGAATACGGGACAGTGAACCGAATCACAGAATTGTGGAGTAGTGAACTGTTGAACTCTAACTAACCTCCCTAGTAAGAGCATTACTGTTACTGTAAGAGTTAAACACTTAAAGAGGGAGGAGTGTAGTATATTTCCAAAGCCATTTCAGTTACGGTCCTAGTTTTGTGGTTACCCATTGTCGTAATCGGTCGGGCCTGTTTGCGGCCATGTGCTTTTACAGAGTTGTGAAATTACAGCCATTTTCGGATTCTATGTGTTCTGTTTATTGTGATCAATTCCACGCGGATATATTACACACCTCAACTGATTCTCTGTATCTACATTATGTGGAGTGTCGCATATATACCTATTAAACGCAACATTGAACTGTTTCCTAGAACACAGGAAAACACAATTTTTTTGTGGTCATCCAGTCCCCGGATAACACTCCGGAGCTGGACGTTTAACATGACATATACGCGTTAACCAAAGTATGTGCGACATGTGTGGATTTTGCCTTTTTTTAACGGACGATATTTACAGTCAGTATTATACTAGATAGGAGGCCTACAGAAGGGGATAATTCTTTTTCCTACGAAGTAGACTCTCATTTGCAAATTGTCCGGTAATGAGCGAGTCAATCCGATCCGGCAAAATAAGGAGAACCGTTGACATTAGAACCTTGATTTTTGGCATGAAAGTGCATTAGGGGACTTTTACTAGCAATTTCTGATCTGACCTACTTTTGATGAAAATTTGACCTATTTTTAGGCGACTTATAAACCTCGAAATTGGCAAAAACATGTTCTAATGCCTCATAAGACCATGAAAATGCGCTTAATTAGGTTAATATCAGTGTGACCTGACTTTATTGGGTCAAGGTCAATGTGACCTACTTTCTGACCCAATTTCTGACCTAAGTGACCTAGAAACCTCGAAATTGGCAAAAACAAGTCTCAAAGCCTCCTACGACCATGCATCTAATAATACGAGTAGATATAGTAATGAAATCAGTACTTCGTTACATAGCAAGTGTCGTATCCGACATCCAAAGGCAATATTCAGCTGTCTTCTATTAACGAATTACCAAGTCCTTAATCGAAATACCTATTCCGTATGACAGTTAGCACCAATTCCAGATGTGTATGAAATAAAAATAACGAAAACACCAGATGGCTTCCTACAAGAGAGAGAGATAGCTCTCAACAATTTTCATTGACGTTAGCAAGCCATAACCACTGCCCATTATTCGTTATTCAAATGAATTCCAAGTCATTTCCATAGTATGTATCTCAGTCTCGCTTTGACTGTGGTTGTTCATTTGGACACCGTGGAGATGTAAGACACATGATATGCAAATGGTCCTATGTGCACATATGCTACTACCCTGCACTAGAGTAATTGACTATGCCAGACACTGGAGTGAGTTGATGTTCAAGGAAGCTATTGCCATAAAAGATAAAAGTCCTGACCTCAATCATGGTTTGAAAGCATCTAAAGAATTAATTGTGTTGAAATGAGTTCAAGTCATTGTTTATAGAATCTTAGTCTCTACCGTAGCTTGATACCATGTAAAGAATTGTGTTCCATTTTATTGTTTTGAAAAACTGCTCACTATGATCCATTGTATATAGCATGTTCAGCCTGGACGGTAAACTGTATTCACCCTGTATATATACTCTTGTAATCTTGCTACCTGTATATTCCTGCACTGAAATTAAAAACCTCGTACAATAATCCAGCGAGTCGTACTTTGGATGACTCTTGGTATGATAAGTTTTTTATTGACACTGGTGTGCGCCGTGCTGAGCCTTTCAGTATACGGGTAAAGAACTTGTTTAGTCAGTTTTCTGTTCAGGATTTTTCATTACTTAAGTTTTCTCCTTATGTTTTTCCGCCATGGCAGTTTGTCAGTCCTTTGGTTTCTGATCAGTTACACATGAAAATTAAGAAGAGTGACCCTCCAAATCTCATTCAGTTGTGCGCTAAAGAGCACATTTTTTCCATATTTACATGTTTATACGGACGGGTCCAAGTGTCCGGATACAGGGAAAACTGGCTCCGCGTTTTGTGTTCCGGAGATAAAGTATAGTCGTTTTGAGCGTCTGAGCGACCATGTATCAGTATTTAAAACTGAACTGGTAGCTATTTTGCTATCTATACAGTGGATTAGTGATTTTAATCCATTTAGAGTCGTAATTTTTACTGATTCCTTAAGTGCCCTGCATGCATTACGTAATTTCAATCCATCGGAGAGTTGTCCTCTCCTGTATGAAATAATGCATGCAGTTACAACTTTGTCGTATCGAGGTGTCACGGTGGCCTTTGATTGGATGCCGGCTCACTGTAACATACGAGGCAATGAAATGGCTGATCAGCTGGCCAAAAAAGCATTGTCTTTGATCAACATCACTGTACCGGCCCCTCTGAATGTCAATGAAGTTATGGCTCGTTTGAAGCCATACTTCGTTGACATGTGGCAGGAGGAATGGATGTATTCTAACAAAGGCCGTTTTTACCATCATCTTCAGCCTTGTGTTACAACAGGAGCCTGTGTGCCTATGTCTAGTCGTAAGGCAGATGTTCTTTTGTTCAAATTATTATCTGGGCATATTGCCGTAAATAGTGTATTGTTTAATATGAACCTGCATCCAACTGGCCTTTGTGACACCTGTAATGTTATGGATACAGTTGAACATTATCTTTTAAACTGTACACGACATACAAGGCATAGGTATCAGTTATTTGTTGACCTCACTTTAGTTGGGGTTTTTAATCATACTTTTGATAATATTCTAAAACCTGAAAAGAATAGGGATAAAATATTCAAAGCAGTGGTCAACTATATATTAAAAACACGTCGTTTCATGTTCAACTAAATTAGACCATTGACATTTTAGTTATGTCATAAAGTAATGCACCGTATACAAATGTCCACTTGCTTGCTGGTCTTCGTGATACCATTGGAGGTCACGGGGGTGAGTCGAGCAGGTGGACTGTAATGTATTGTCTGCTAGCTTGGCCCTGGGGTGTCAGTATTGCCTGACCTTAGGGTTGAGGGAGGGGGGATTGGCTTTATGTCACACTTGGGGTTGAGTTTAGTATGCCAGTTTGATATTACTGGTCTCTAAGCTTGCACCTGGGGTGTCAGCATTGCCTGGCCCCGGGGGTTGGTTTGGTGACTAGTGTGCATTTTAATTTATATTTTAATGTTATGTGTTTATATCACATGTACTGGTCATTGGTCTGATTTGTTGAGCATGAAATTATTATACGTATATTTTTAACTTAATCATAGTATGATCATCGAAAGTCCTTAAAATAAGTATACATAATTATTGGCTTGTCATTTTTGACAAATAATTTGTGTATATGTTTATATCCCTTTCTTGGGTTCATATAGTATTTTATGGCCTTTTTAATCCTGATTTTATCAAAGGGTCGTTGGATTTATCTATAACTGGTGTACTTGCACTTAGTATTATAATCGCATTCTCTTTTCTTCATCGTCTTCACCAGCATACTAATTGATTGCTTATATACATATATATATATATTTACAAAAATCATCGTATAGTATTTATTATATATTTATTCATCATATAAGCAAACTCAATGCACAGATAGTGGCGCACATACTTTTTATAAAATGAGCGCCATCAAAATTCAAAATCTGTCTGTACCTGTATATTCCTGACGATGGTATAACCTTTACCGAAATATAGAATATTACAATGACTTCACTTTTCGGAGTTACTTTCATTCTAGTTTATATGAAACTAATCTGTGGGACATCTGGATACATGTTAATATTCAGACAGTTAACATTTTTGCCATTATCATAATCATATGAAAGAGGAATTCTCTCCCAAAATAAATGAAATGACAAGCTGTGATATATTTTCCATCAACCGATAACTGTCACAGACAATATTTCCACAAACCCACTCATGGAGATATCTCTCTATTATCACAACATGTGCCTTGTTGAAAAATACAGCTCTGCAAACCATTAATGATCTATCTATCAGATATGTTTTGACGAAAGAAGAATAATTATGCAGATCCTATCGTCTAATTATCAAACAAATAATAATCTAGATTATAGGCAAACTTGATGTTCTATCATGACGTTCTACCATGCCATTTACCATGTTTCATTTTACATTTTCAACAATATAGGCCATGCTCCTACAGATGCATCTTCTTCCGCTGCAATCTTTCTTGCAGTTGCACCTGATAACCTCAAAGAGTGCCAGTGGAACTGGTGGCAGTTCAATTTTCACAGAGAGAAGCCGTCCACCCTCATTATTGTGGCTGCAATGGATGGTCTTCCCCTTTCCACTCTAAACACGCGAACCTTGATACTTAGCTGATGCTGATGTTGGTGGAAGGTTTTGTACCTGCACATATATGGTTCGTTTTTGTCACAGAAACGCTTGTATCTCATGCAGCCAATTGCTTCGTCAGGGTTACCATTTATAAACACACAAGCACATGCAATAGATAACCTCTATCGGGACTCCCAATGGCCTGGTTGAACACTTCAGCTTATTGGCGAAATATCTCATTGAGCTTTGTTTTCTTTACGGCCGCACATTTGTCAATGCCATATGATCAGTAACTTGTGTCACAGCCCTGAATGGCATGCACAAACAGCATATTTGTGCAGACCTACATTCCCAGCACAGCCTTTGTCTTCTTGACATTTCAAACTATCCGTTTCTTTGCATTCTCTCTTGGCTGAAAGTAGATGTCATTGTCATCCATGTCTGCATGAAAACAGAGCAGAACTAACAGGTCAATATCATCACCAACCAAAGTTTTGATGCTTTCTGTCGATTAAGGATAGCTATCCCATTAGAGGGTCAACATTGGTCATTTTTTTTTATTTCTTCATTCAAATATTCACTATTTCCTCTAATATTTGGTGAAAAAATGAAATAAAAATTATAAATAGAAGTGCTTCAATATTAGGATTAAAAATTTAGTTTCCGAGGCACTGGAACAATTAAACAGATTGCCTTAGCTTGGGCTTGGCTACTATTATTTTTGTCTGTTAAATTTCCCTTTCCAAAACTCATTTCCGCAGTATGATGGTAAGCTAATTATCTATTAGTCCTACTTATTTACATTAATGTAACCCCTTCTGATCAAAACCATGCAAACATCCTTATTTTTGTTTCTAATTATGACAGTGACACTTCACTCAGACACCCGCCGTGAAGTAATCTACACAGGTGTGAACAAGTTTTAGCAGGTTTTTTTAAGTTTAAATTGGACTTTAAGCCGACTTGATGAAAAAAACTTAGTGTAATAGTTATCCAGAATAAACAGGAATTCGAGTAGGTCCCATTAGACAGATTAAAAATGTATTTGACAATAGAATTCAAGCAAAAAATTGGGATTAATTCATCAGATGTATAGCTGGACACATTTTGCCCGATTTCTAGCCTTTCATTTTTGTACAAAATCCGAGATTTAAACGTTTATTTCTCGAAAAGTATCCATGCTACGCTTTTGAAATTTGGCATGCTTGTTACTTATAAGGTGATATAGTAACTTTATCTCACTTTTTGTAAGTTCGGATTAGTTTTTTAATTTTTCAACTTTTAAGACAAACGACCGTAAAAAAGTACATTTTTTTCAATTTATTTGAGTAAAATAGCTATAAAAACAAAACCAGGCAAAAATTTAAAAAAGTGAGATAAAGATTACTAGTTCGAATTGTCTCCTACCCAGGTATACCATCAAAGTTGAAACAAGACCAACAGTTTTCATGAAATTTCAATTGAAATATGGACGCTATTGTTTTCATTTTAATTTTTTAAAATTGGAATATTTTCTACAGCGTCAGTTATACAAATCATATAGTTGGAATCCCTACGATGTATGCTTTCATAAAATATATAGTTTATTATGGTTATCTTGTATATTTATTAATACAGACGACAAATTGTCATGGGGGTGCAAAAACTGCCTCTAAGGGGGTAGCTATCCTTAAACGGCAGCTTTTACAATAAAAACATCTGCATATGAAACATCCCGCCCTTTCCAACTGGTCACTCATAAGAGTAATGAACTGCTAATTGTTGACGTTATTTGCTAGAAATTCGTCTTTCTTTGACTGAATGACCATGTCATTAGCGGGGCCGAAGAGTTTGGAATGTCAAGGCTGTGCTGGAAATGCAAGTCTGTACAAATGTGTTGCTTGTGCATGCCATTCTGGGCTGTGCCACAGTATTCCGACCATATGGCATTGACGAAGGTGCTGCCTTGAAGAAGACAACTGTCACTGAGTTATTTCGCCAACAAGCTGAAGTGTTCATCCAGGTCATGGGAGTCCCGACGAAGGTAATTCTTTGCAGCAGGCATAGAAAACGCTTATATGTTTATACAGTAGTAACCCAGACGAAGGAATTGACTTGAGGGGAAGACCATCTATTGCAGCCACAAAAATGGGAGTGGACAATTCAATCGGTTTCTTCCTGTGAAAACTGATCTGCCACCAGCTTCGGGGGTTACTTGAGGTTATCAGGTGGAACTGCCAGAAGGATTGCAGCTGAAGCAGATGCGCCTGTAAGGATCATGGTCTGGATTGCTCAAGTGTGTGTGGAGAATGCAAACGACTGAGCTGTGCAAACTCATCAAACCCAGACCTTTGAAAATGACATTGGCGAAGACTGGTATTGGGTTTGATAGTGCTGTGAAATATTCCTCAACTTATGCCAGTGTTCATGAGGAATAACAAGAAAAGACATCAACTATATGTATGAGAAGTCACTTCCCCTAATAATGTTACCATGAACCAGAATGTAAAATGAAACATGATAAGTTATGTCGTCAACTTTGCCTATAATTCAAAGTATTATTTGTTTGAAAATTAAATGATATATTAGGATCTGCATAATTATTCTTCTATCATCAACAACATTTGTCTTAAAAACAATTGTGATGGATCATAAATGTTTGGCAGATTGCCGTTATATATCTGAACTATTGCTAAACGCGACGTTGAATCTAATTTCTCTCTCTCTCTCCTGATTGGCAAGGCTGCATTTTTTCAACGAGGTACAAACACTGTTGAATGTCGGACCTGACACTTGCTTTACTTACTTGTGATAATGGACTTATATTGTTATAAGTTGATGGAACTATTGTCTGTGATTGTCGTAGGTTGAAAGAAAATATATCACAGCTTGTCAGTTCCCTTTCTGATAACAATGCTGATGGAAATAATGCCAACTGGCAGGATATTACCATGTATGATTATATACCCTGGTGCTGAACTATCGTTTTGCTATCTACTTTTATGAGCAAATCCATTGGGAATAAAAATGTTTTCACCGCCATAGAATAATGTATCCTAGATCATCATGTATTGATTGGATTTCTGAATGATAAACTGTCCTTATTCAGAGACAAACCAATATTTTCTACCTTCTTATATGAAGCATGATGGTGTATCTTTGTTTTAGAAAAAGTCGTATCTCCATCAAATAGATTTTGGTAGACTTTTAGTATGTTGTTCTGGGGACCTATTAGAAATGCATACCAGTGAAAAAAATTCTGTTGCATTTTGTTTTGGGCCCAGCTAAAAAAAACAGATAGATTGCCTGGACTGTCATGAAAATGGAAAAAGTTCAGATTTAGAATGACCCCATACATCCGCCATTTTGAATTTCTCCGTAAATATTTTCGTGCAAGGGTATTATTTTAGGCTGAGTATAACCTTGATATGATAACGAATGGAATGAGTGTAAGTAATGACCCATTTCTTCCACGCTTAGTACCAAGTACAAGGTTTTCTTATATGAACAACACTGAAATTTCGCGAAAAATACCTCAAATTTCAACTTGAAATTTAAGATATTTCCCATGCATATGGGATTGTAGACTTTTAGTATGTTATTCTGGGGACCTTTCTGAAATGCATAGCAGTGAAATAAATTCTGTTGCAATTTGTGGTGGGTTGACACCCAAAATGCGCTAGATTTACTGGACTAATTGGTCCATATATGAATTTCCATCTGAGCTATCAGTGGTTACATTCAAATTTAACAGAGGTCGAGTAGGGGGTACATATCCTTCACAGCGTGGCTAATATAGGGACTATCCAGTGCTAAGAGATCGTCTATATACTGAGGTAGCATTAATTGTACAGCAATAATAAAGATCAAAACAAAAGGCTTAATCATTCCAACTCGGTGTGAAATGTTTGACCATGAGCATTTTGTTATTAGTGAGGTGGCTTAACAAAAAGATCGCGACACGCTGGACCAAAGCACCAAACTTGGCACATTCATCACTTGAGGGATACAGAACAATATCAGAAGGGGTGCCCATTGCTCTGGGCCGTGTGACGCCCTCTGGCCCCCAAAAGGGCATCTAAGGGAAAATATTATCATTGAAAAAATAGTCGGCTTCCCAATAGCTTCATGACTTTCGTTATCCTTGAGGCTAGGAAGCTGAAACTTGCCACATTATATCTTTGGTTCCAGCGCTACAATAATGTGTAACAAAATTGAAGATGGCCTCTATGATGATGTCACAGTAACGTCATATTATAAAAATAAGCCATTTTATTGACGATTTTTGATTTTTCAAATTTTGTATTTGTGCCATTTTCTTCGCTCAAATTGCCTTGTAAATCAGTAAATAATCATCTGATATAAAATAAAATATTATGATGCACCTTCATGTAGACAAAATACACCAATTTTGAAGAAAATACGACAAAAACACAACTGCCGTCCATTTTGAATTTACCCATGATGCTCTTCTCCGAGAATTAAATGGCCCTAATATGATTTGCTATATGGACACGAAGTGCCAGCTCTCAACACTTCCGAGCATCAGAGAAAATTTTATTGGGAGGATGAAGGTGAATCCAACAATAACAATCTAACACAGGATCCTCCCTATTCAGTATCATTTTACTAGTGGGTGTGCCTGCAGAACAGGCATATAATTGGAGTAGTGCACGTGTCCTGAACCATGCATATGTAAATGTGTAAATATAATGGTATTGTCACCCAGTGGGAACAAGGTGTAGTTTCAGAACCCTTCCCCAATCTGCCTCTAAACCTGAAATCGTCCTAAGCACTCTCGGTCATGTCAATAGCGACGGATAGAAGTCAACGTGTTATTTTAATGTTAATTTCATGTTCCTGTCCCTCAATGGGAGTTAAATGCAATTTCCGATCCTTTTTCTGTGTCTATTCACTCTCTGAGATCCATATATTTATCCTGAAAAAACCCCCAATATTGCGGGCCTCTATTTTCACACTTGGTATTCCCACAGCTATCTTGACAAAGTTCCATGAACATTCGACCAAAGCTGGGTCCATTCAATGTTACTTGTATGTTGCGCGGGTGATTGGGTGGGTACAGGTTCCTGCAAAGCATTTTGCTGAGAAGCAACAGGAACTTGATAATGTGATGTCTAGCACTGTAATATCACTTGTCTTTATTGCACCATGTAAGTGTCCTGTCTGTGTCTTGTGTGCTGTCCTCAGTGTTATAGGGTGGATGGAAGGTGTCTGGTTCCATGCTGCTTCAAAGATTTCTTCTTTGAAGTAACAGGAACGCAACTTGGCTGGGTGGTGCTTAGTTGGTTCGCCGCGATATAGCTGAGATATTGTTGAAAGCCACGCTAAATTCTATTCACTCAGTCACCCTTACTTGTATGTTGCATGTTCTCGGTCTCTGTTTGGGCGTTAAATGTTCTTTTGATTCCTTCTTGGTTTTAGACTCCCTTTAATTTTCTGGCCATACAGCTCTGTTAGCTATCCTGACGTAATTTGATGGCCTTCCAATAAAAAATCCCGGCCTCCGACAGGCGTAAGATGCCCTTTTTGGGATTGTTCTTTTCAGTTTCACCCTCACTGACTCCAACACTCTTCAGATGAAGGGTCGTACCATTTCGTCCAATAATTTTGGCTTTTTTCGACGGTCACAAATATACAAACAGAGACGTACAGAACTAAACACAAGTCCCCGGCCCATGTAACACTTGTTAATTCAGCTATTTTTCTCTCGAACTTAGAAGTAGAAAGATTGAAATTGGAGCGATATGCAAGAAGTGGGAAAAATTGACGTCTGGTGACTAAAAAGCAACCATATAACAGGAAAGCTTCCCTTGGCACCTCACCTGCAAACCCGAGAATACGGTGGATTATCGGTCGTAGCCTTAGTATCTCAGCCGTGCTTTTATTGCAGCTGTTAATATGGCTATTATGAAGTATCCCCACGGCCCCTAGCAACGCCTTAAGCGGAATTAGATACGCTAGCTCGGGAGCTGTGATGACAGATTAACCCAAACAAATAACTCATCGGATTTTAATGGATGAGCATCGAGGACGTCTAATGAAGTAAACGGTTCACCATGGGGCGAATCTGGTAAATGCTAGAATACCCTAAAAAAACTGTCCAGTCTTGGACATTTCCATCTTTTTCCCCCATTTTACGAGCTGAAAAGCTGAATTGTCAATTTTTACAAGGATAAGGGGCGATTGTTTCCTTTTACACAGGCGATTATGTAAACCTAATTGGTATAGGTGGTTTCAGTCACCTGGCTCTCCCTTCTCAACAAACTTTTCTCTGATACTCCAAAATGAAGAAACGTCGAGGGCTGTAACTTAGAGCAGTTATAGCTTATGATACTGATGTTATTTTTGAGCCTGTTGCATAAAACTCGGAGCACAGCTTCATGAGCAAATTCATCATGGATAACATTAGGGTGTACCAGAAAGTTCTGTTTTCATCGTATTCCTTCAAAATTAATGTGTTGTTCTTCGTAAAAGTGCCCAAAAGTATTTTATCTCACATAAGATGATTATTTACTAATTTACCAGGCAGTTTCAGTGAAGAAAATTCCACAAATAAAAAATGGGGAAAATCGGTCCGAAAAATCGTCCGCAAAATGACTTATTTTGGGAATATGATGTCACTGTGAAGTCATCATGGCCGCCATCTTGGATTTGGTGACATTTTCCGGTAGCGCATGAACCAGTGATACAGTGTGGCAAGTTTCAGCTTCCCAGCCTGAAGGATAATGAAAATAACGAAGCTGTTTCTAGGCTAACTATTCTTTAAATAACAATATATACCCTCAGATGCCCTTTTGGGGGCCAGAGGGCATCACACAGCCCAGAGCAAAGGGCACCCCTTCTGATATTGTTCTATATGCCTCAAGTGATGAGTGTGCCAAATTTGATGCTTTGGTCCAGCGTGTCACGATCGCCCCAAAATATGGCCCTCACTATATACAGTTTGCACAATACACCTAGTCGGATCATCTTTTAGAAGCTGGAAGGCCTAGGGATGGATTTGTATATATCTTTGCCCTCTGTATATTTTATTGCCATCTTTATAGCAATATGTAACGAAATTCCGGAGTCAATCAATTAGCACCAATTTGATGGAGAAATATAAAGGAGGCCCAAAGTCAGCTGCGTTTTGAACAGCAATAAAACCATTTCTAACAAATAAAGAAGTAATGTGTGCCATCTCTATCATCATGAAAAGAAATGCAATATACATATTACTAGTAATCAGAAGAGACAAGGTGAGACACTCAAATTGAGAATAAAAATACAGAATTGAGAATACATTTCTCGAAGAGAATTATTCTGTCCCTGGTGTGCAAGAAATATAGATTATTGTACACACATTTCAAGATCGGTCCTGGTATGAATCATCTATTCTCATATTAACCACCATATCAGCCCCCATATGAGCCAAAGGGCCAAAGAACCGAAGGCTGACATGGAGATGGATGACTGATACCAAGGCTGATATGAAAATTGGTATATCATTATCCGTTTATAGGCGCGGCGGAAGCATTTCAACATTGGGAGGGCCAAATCGGGGGTTGGACGAGGCGGGGACACCCTCCCTCGAAGCGGGGGGGTCCGTGAGGTCTCAAGCGGCAAATTTTGAACATTTATCCCTAATTTTACGCACTTTGGCACATTTTCAGAGAAGATTTTAGAATGACAATTTTCACAATTTCCACCTTTCTAACTCTTTCAAAGAGTAAGAAAGAAAAATATATTAATAGTAAAAATCTTCCTCTTCTCGTCAATTTAAATCAGTGAACTTGTAATACCTCTGCAAGAAATGGTCACTTCAGTTTGGTTGTTGTATCAATGCCAAGCTGAATTGTTTGAAGTTGCGGATGCCAAACTCGGCAATTTCCGGCGCTAATTTAACGAGTGAAACTGATATCATATGAACTGATAATTCACGAAGACTGTGCCGGAGATAACACTAAACAGAAGCAATAGAGCTAACACTGGAAAGAAGTTGGTCCTTTGCATGAAACTGCAATTTAAAACGTCACGTTAAATTTGGAAGGAAGAAAGTGACGGGTCGCGGGTACTCCCCCGTGAAATTTTGAGATTTAAGTCTCCTCTCTACTAATATTCGACCCATTTCAAGCCACTTCAGTCACAATTATTTGGGTGCGGGGGGGGGGGAGGGGGAGATGGAAGTTGTGCTTGGCCTCCCTCTTTTCGCATTAAGGAGGGAAGGGGAGGGGGCTTCGCCGTGCCTGGTTTATCACATCGATTTGTCGATGAATGATATCATGGCTATTGACAAGTAGGCGTGGATGACACTGTATCATCGAAAATTATTCTCTCGGTAAAATGCAGTTATGTTGCGAAATTGTCTTCGTCTCATTTTGATAATACACAACACGTTACAGCGAGACATAGATTGTCACGAAAACTTTAGAACCCGGATGGATTATCGGATGAAGATGCAGACCTCATAAGTTAAATTGATGGCAAGAGCCATTAGATTCATGAGAAACGACAATATTGCACTTGACCAGATTACACAAGGAATATCAGCTCAAAGGAAGATAAACCGAGGAGCTCGGGTGAGGGCAGAAATCCATATCATGATATGGCTCGTGCCAGTCCATAGTATCATCTATGGCTAAATGGTCACTCTCATAGACAAATATGTGATAAATGATTATATTCAGTTTTAAGAAAGATCTACTAATTTATTTTTATATAATCTTGTTATAGTCTCAGTGGTCGAATGTCGCATCCAACATTTTTCTAGATACAGATTTTATTTTCAAAAGTTTATAAAATATTTTGGGGTATTGGAGATGCAAATTCTTGAATATGTAAAAGTAACAGGGCGAAAACTGTTAAATTCAAAACTATCTGACCTGAGCTTTTTGGGACTTGTCCAGGCCTAGATAGGGGCCATTTTTGTTCCCCTTAATTACTTTTCTTATCCTTTGAGCTAGGGGCTGAAACTTACAACGCTATACCGTTGGGTCAAGCTCTAACAAAAATATGATGGCCGCTTTGATCACGTCACATTGACGTCATTTTCAAAAACGGTATTTTTTGGTCGATTTTTCGGTCAGATTTTTTCGAATTTTTAATTCATTCAACTTTATACGCAAACACTGCGTGATAAATTAGTAAATATGAATGTGATGTGAACGAAAAAAGATTTAATCCACCCTTCATAGCGAAAAACAGAAAATTTGAACAAATATTACGAAAACATAATTTTTCTGATACCCCAGGTGGTAGCCATATTGAATTTGCCAATGATCGTTTACTCCGGGGGTTACTCAAATAGGCTTACAACGACCCCAGTACGATAAATTATAAATTACAACACACACAAGGGAAGTGGGAAGAGGTGCCGACATACTGACAGAACCACATGACTTCACAGTATAGTCTTCCGGTTAATCTATTCTAAAGCACATACCAAGAATCTGTTCATGTGGCAACTTCGATGATATGTCCACACGGCCCCTGGCACCGACATAAGCGTTATTAGATACAAATCTAGAGAGCTATGATGGAAATGATCTGAAACGCGTATTTTGGTAATTGGTGAGCTGTTTCGCTATGACAACTCTTACACTGTGGATTGGTGAGCTGTATCGTCGTCAGATGAATATGACGGCATTTAACACAAAAGACTAGTCTGTAAGGCCCGATGTCGACCCAGCATCAACTTCCCACAAATGCCAACATATATCAAAGACCAAAAGGTCTGTACAGGGGGCGGGCCTCGGGGGCGAAACGTCCACCAGCAGAATCTCGTCATATACAGGTAAAAATCACAACACATATAAGCGAAGTGGGAAGAGGTGCCGGCATACTGACAGAGCCATATTGACTTCACAGTATAGTCTTCCGGTTAACCTATTATAAAGCATATACCAAGAATCTAACGATTCGTGATATGTGTAGTATCTCAGGTACGCGTTTAATGTACCCAAACAAATCTTCCGCATATTTTGGTGCTGAGATGAAACCATCTGCTTGTCAATTTAAGTCAAAGCAAAACTCTGACATCTCTGCAAGCCAAGCTGAATTGTTTGAAGTTTTGGGTGCCAAACGTTGCAATTTCCGGCGGTAATTATCTTTTTTTCGAAAAAGGTGGGAGAATATCATATGAAACTGAAGATTGTGTTGCAGTTAACAATAAATCAGATAGAACAAACACTCAGAAGAAGTTGACACGAAACTGCAATTTAAAAGTACTCACAATAAAGTTGGATCCGTGAAGGAAGAAAGATGGGATCTGGGGGTACTCTCCAGGAAGATTTTGAAATTTCATACGCTTCTAAGCTACTTTTCATTGACATTTTGAGGCACTTCGGGCTAAATTATTGAGGGCCAAAGTGGTCCTTGCCTCCCTTTTCATATTGGTTCCGCGGGCTCACACCCCACCCCGCTCCGCTTCTTGCACTGATAATTGTGTGAATGATAAGTTTACAAATATATGTGGAACCTATGGGAAGAACTGCAAGTATGTTCATGCCCACAACTGGCAAGCCTTCAACACCCACCACGTGTGTACATTTCATAGACAGCTGTCATTTTATCGTATGGCTGTCATTGTTACGACAGTAAACAATTACCTGTCTCTTATTATCCAATTTAAACAGACATTCTTACAATGCACATATTTGATTTCACTTCATGCTATCATATTCATATTATTGAGAATACTTACAAATATATTCCTTGCTGTCGTGTTTGTTTGACTGCATGAGAAAATTTAGTCACATTCAAAATTCCCTATATAAGAGGTCTGGTTTCAGGATTCGGTTATGACACTTGATCAAGCTTTTGGTAATTATCTCTTCGCCTTATTCTGAATGAATGACAAAGGAATTGGTAGCCAATATTATTCTGAGTATTTTGAAGTTTTTTTTCATCATTCAAGGTATTTCCTGTTAAAACCTGTGCAGATCAGCTCATTCTCGTGATGAACGCCAACATGTATATTACGTTGTTGGAAGTCCATACAGGTCTGGGTGACCATCCTTGCATTTAAAACTGGGTCAGGCCACAGTTTGCTGCATGCAGGAAACCACTGGCCTAGCTGTGTGACATTGCTGTAAGAAGAGGCTCTCAAGGAGGGGAACACTCAAATTCATTTGCCCAAATTCCATTTTAATCATAATGAAAACAAATTGGGAAAGCGAGAGGTAATTGGAAATGCAGTATACAAAAGATATACATTAATATTGACCAAACAAGCCCTTTGATGCAAAAAAAATGTGTGACATACACAGATTAAAAATTTAACCGAGTAAGACTCTCATCGTCTCTGTTTCAGCAGACGACAGTATCTGGTCTACATGGTCTAGCAGATAACATATTTTGAACCAGAAACTAGCAAACCCTCAAAAACAACAACTAATCACTTAAAAAACATTAAGAAACTTCTATATGTTTAGCTTACTTGAATGAACAACACATAGAGAAATATTTCTTGTAGCTTATGAACTTCGATTTGTGCATGAGTAAACAAGACGCAAACCTGTTCAAGCTTTACAGCCCTCCAATATATATCTGGCTGACTCTACCGTGCCATCTGTTGGCCCATCGATATATCAAAATATGACAGCCATTTATATGTGTATCAATGAATTGCCATTTAATATTACGTAGCAAAAGGGGGTAATTTGACCAGAGGAAGTGTGCAATCACTGTGTAGGTTTCATCCAATGGCATAATCGATATCATAATAGCCAATTAGATGTTAGTTCTCTTCTATGTGTGTGCGGTTCTAATGTCCAAAGTTGGACCCCGGGATAGGCTATAGTTGGTAGTACAATGTCAGCTTTGATATCTATGCCAATCGGTGACATGTTTATATGCCATCTAGTCAATTTCATATTCCACTTCTAGTCCAGTGCCTCGGAAACTCTCGTCGACCATTTTGTTCATCCGTTCACTCTGGTCAGGGGTGTAGTAGTTCTTCCAGTCTCCTACTTTACCTTAAAAGAATGAAATATAATATACATGGATATGCTTGACATGCGCACTGGATTACGGATCTTCATTTATTCCTGATCCATTTGATGAACCAATCAGTACTGTTCGGGTTTCTGGTGTCATAGGCGAGATAAAATAAAGGACATGGTGCGGGTTAATGTGGTTTTGGCACCCAAGAGGTGCGATTTGGAGTGCCAAAAATGAAATATCGCGTACGAAATATTTTTTTCCGCAAGCTTAAAGAATATGATCTTGTCGTAGGGTCTGAGTAATTTCCAGGCCGTGGGCCTGAGGGATTTTGAATAAGTGCATCCTGAAATAATGTATTTGTGTAAAAATCTTTGTTTCGAGGCCCCTTTTCCCCTCTGTGTAGCTTTTTTAATCCAGTCCCGAACCAAAAGCGTTTTTTGGACCAGAAGTAACTATTGGCATGACCAATATTTCGGGGGTAAAGTTTATTGGAGAGAAAAGGGTGCTGTTTTCACGTCGAAATAGACGATTTTACACAAATGCGCTACTTCAATATGTTAGTATTAAAAAAACCCACTAAACCCCAGGGCCTGGAAAATACTGACCACACGACAAGATAATATACTTTAAACTAACTGAATTTTGTTTTTCGTACGCGATATTTCATTTTTTTACTCCGGACCCATCTCATGGGGGTCAATATCCATTATGCCACTCTTACAGAGCTCTGTATATGCTATCTGTTTTGTATTGTTTGGTAGGGAATTTAATCAAGCGATCCAAACCAAAAGATTTTACAAAAGTGAGTGACAGAAGCGATAGCTTTTCCGTCTTAGATGTTTGTAATTGTTCATTCAGTACCATTTTCCATACCGAATGACAACAGTGCCATGGTAGCGATACGGCCATAACTCTTGAAATATACTCAAAACGCGGGGAAACTTCACGCTGCACAACTACAGGGCACTGACCACATATCATACCTTTTTTCATAATTGTCCATACAATAACCCAAGATCCAGTCCGGACAAGTTCCAGTTCACGGAGATTTCAGGATCAAAGAGCCTGAACTCTTGCAAATATAAGCGAAACACGGAGAAACTTTACGCTGCACAACTATGAGGCATACATCATGCAAATTTCATACTTGTTCATACAATGTTAACCAAGATCCCGCCTGGACAAGTCCCACATACGGAGATTTCCGGGACAAATAACTATTGAAAGAATAATCGAAACACGGAAAAAACTCTATGCTGCACAACTCGGAGGCCCTGGTCACATTTCATGTGAGTTTCAGTCCCGTCCATCAAATGTTAACCGAGATATTGCGCGGACAAGAAATTCTGACGGACAGACGGACGGAATGACGCCCCGATAGACGGACAGATGGACGGACGGACGCCCCGATAGACGGAAAGTCGGACAAAGCGATCGCTTTTTGCCCCCTCTAATTGGAACTGCTACCCATCATTCGGAGAGCAGAACTGTATGATCTATCGCTGAATGTGGCTGGCTGTAACAATAAAACTCCATCACAATAGTACATATGAGTAACAAATATGAAGCTACGATAACAGATATGAAGCTACGATAACCGTGTGGGCCTAAAGATTGGAGATCCCTGGTCCGTGGTTGTCATGTCGTCACGCAGCTGTGACTTTGCTGTTTAAATGCATGTCATGCATATCGCGCTCATTGGATTTCTGAATAACCATATTCTCGAACAAACTGAATATGACCGATGAAAACCTTTTCTACACTTCGTAGAACATGAACAGAGCTGTCGAACCACGAGGAAACGTTTTCGGACCAGAGTAGGCTTACATGTATTTAGCCGGAAATCCGTTAACTCATGGACTGTGAGGACAAGATTTATACGAGCAGTTTTCAGCGGGGAAATCATATAGCCCAATAATAGAGAAACTGATATTAAATTAGGGGCTTGATTTTAGGGTAGTATTTCTCGATATTGAACTTTATACGAAGTTATGATGACTGTGCGGACTAAAGAACTGACATCCCTGGTCCGTAGGTGTCGTGTAGTCAAGACGCGCACGAATTGGAGTCTGCATACTGATATACTGTATAAGAAAATATTTTTGTACATTTAGAAAGTGATCATATAACACTATTCTCGGTATTTGTACCATTATACACTCTCAGTATATTGCAGGTTCTATAGTGCTGAAAATTGGGGGAGTCCCATGCGGGTTTTGAACCAGCTACTATCAGAGTAAGACACCTTAACGGCAGTACCATATCATTTATATGTCTGCGAATTAGACAGCTCTAAAGTGTTTTTTCGCTTTCAAGGCCACTGGGTTGCCCCCTATATTTGTGGGACGCCCGTTGGACTAGTGGTTTAGATCGCCGACATATAGTACATATACATTTCCACTCTTCGTACAGCATGAACAGAACTCGAGAACCACAGGAGAAGTTTTGGACCAGCATTAGACCTATTCAGTGGGAAATTCAGATAGCTCAATAATAGCTAAAATTGATACTAAATTCGAAGCTTAGTGTTTGGGTAGCAATTTTCAAAATTGAACTTAGGACAGAATCGAGAATAGTAGGCCTACATGTAACCTACCTTTCCTGATAAAAGCATCTCCAAGGTTTTTAGTTATGTTATGTTCATCCGCCCACTTGAAGTTGGTTTTATCGTTCTGTTTCATGCTGAAAAGAACAGTGTTGGATGATGATCGCCACCTGTTTATCCGTCAAGCTCTTTCCTAAAAACGAGGTTATCTGCCGGATAGCGCCCTCTATATCCTGTAAAACAAATTGAAATCTTTACAAGTGGTTAGAATAACTCAAATTCGTCACTATATAAGGAAAATATAAGAACCATAATATTTTGAATAAGAAAATGTGAACCCAATTTTAAGTGGTCGAAATTTCACACTACCATCTACTTTAAATTTAAGTATTGGGACCTTGGTAATATCGGTATTTAGGAGTTGGTCGGTTTATCCAGGTGTCGGTTTTCAAACATTACACTGTACTTGTCAATGCAGTGTAGGCCTACTGGAAACGGCCTATAATATGCTTGTATGTTCGTTCTCCGGTGATATCGATGGAATATCGATCTGACAATTGTATCTGGTTCTGACAATCTTTCAATTATATCCCTCACCTTGATCGTTTCCTCGTATTTGAGAAACAGAACACCTAGAACGTTGTGTAGAATAGTCTATTCAAATTCACAAATATTATTCGTCATACTTCGGGAGTTGTTCTCGGAGAGGCGACGGAAACAAATGGGTGACTGCATGGTAGCCACATACGCATGCGTAGATATTACTTTAGCTGAAATCTGATACCGCAAGTAATAATTTATTAACGGTACAGTACAGAAGGACTCAGCACTTTGCAAGGCAGCGCGTCCAGTAAGTATTATGTGAACTTACGTGAGGCCGCCACGTGTGAGATTTACGCACCTTGATCATATCCTCGTACTTGATAAATAGAATATTCCCTTGATTTCGTCTTTCCCAAACACCTTTGACATGGTCCGACCATGGGCACCACGGCACTGTAAAGCATTGAAGTTATAACATGTAACCCAATTGTGTTTATACACTGTAACCCAATTGTGTTTCAAGTACACATACATTATACATAAACATACGCGTTAAATACATACACATTACACATACATTATACGTGTACATACCAAGATGCATTAGCTCGATTGGCCTTTAATTAGGAGATCATCCTGATTTACCGGATGATCCTGATTATAAGAGCATCATCTCGTCTTGAGAACACCATTGCAATCTGTTAACCACTTCTCTCTTGTAAGAAACCATCTTGTGTCTCCATTATACTTTATTTCATACACATTTGGAATTGGTTCTAACCGTCATACGAAATAGGTCTTTCGATTATTCTTTATGGTCGACGGCTAACTATTGAATGCCGGATCTGACGTGTTCTATCCATGATGACTGAAATTGTATCAGGCTACAGACAGTTTGAGGTTGTTTAAATGCAAAGTGTTGTAAGGGGCCCGCTATGAGTCCTAGGGGGCAAAGAAAGGTCACGAACTCACCGGATAGTCACCAAGTGGTGCAGGTGGACCGGGCCGTCCAGAGAAGGAGGCTATTTTCCGCGCGGGTCAACAAATAAAAGGGTGCGGAGTCACCGAAGGGGAAAAGTGTCGAGCATGTGTTCCGTTCGTCTACAGGACGAGGCTACTTGATTCAATAATATACCAAAATTGTTTCCCAGGAAATAGGTTTTAACGCGTCGTAAGGTGGAATTCTTGTATTGTAACACCACACCATTTGTAACCTAAATACAAAGATACTTTTGATGTATACTACACTGATCATTACTATCCGTACGTTGTATTTACAAAAGGGTGACCTCAGTCATTCCACGCGTTATACACTCGTATTAAATCTTGCTAAAGATTTCGAAACGTGGTAAATGCCGTGAACGATGTCACTTGGGCAAGGTAAACAATAGGATTCATCTTTAAATTCACCCGGAGTGATATGAACATGTACGCATAGAGGGAATTGTTCACGCTGCATGCTTTGAAGGGTTTTACTTTCAGGGACCACTACAGCATAACGTATACTGAATATTGATACCGTACAACACAAGGGGATATTTTTATTATATATGATTAATCAACTGATACTACAAAATAAGAAGGTCCGATGGTGAGTGCTATAAACTCGGTTGAGAAAACAAACAAGTGAATTAATGGTATGCCTTATTAAAACAAAACTATATGAAACTTGTTATGTAACATGATGAACATGTAGTATACAGTGTGATATATTATGTACAATACTATACAATTTCATTCATTTAAGGGTGTCCGCTGCTGGTTTTTGGCTTTGGCGACCATCTTGCCTGTTTTTCTTGTTAGGTTATCTCCCTTTCCTAGGTTAAGAGATGGGAATTTCCTTTTAAAAGTCGTCTAGCCGAGAATTTTGCACAGCAACGGTCGCCCAATTTGATAAATTTTGATAGACATTGTGATTATCTGCAAACAGCTAGAATATAATAAAAAGTTTAATACTATTTATATGAAATTTTCATGAATATGCCTCAAAACTAGGGCTATTCCCTATGTTTTCTGTGTTATCAAATAGAGTATGGGTCAGTCCACTGAATGTTGCCTACAGCTAAAAAATGCACACCAACCTATATTTATTCTTTGTTATTCCTCATATTACACAATTATGAATCATTACATAATTACTCACATTATCCAAAAAGTGAACTACTTTGATTTACCAAAAGCGGACATCCGTAATTCATTTATTGCTGTTTTTCGATACGTACCTCTTATTCAAAGCAAATTAATGCGTGTGTATACCATCGTGAACAACACGAACAGTGATATGTTCCATTGGCAAAGTGAAAACAGTGACTAATTATACGTTTGATTTCATAAGATATGTGCATGCTGTTGAATTATCGAGTCTCAATGTACGAAGGAGTAGCCCCTAACACGTTCAGGTTATCAACCACTTGTATTAAAATTAAAACGCAGTCTAAGTTATAACACAGGTAACAGGATTCGTCATCAAAAATGTACAGTTTTGTATATCGCTCCAATTTTGCATATCGCTCCAATTTATTACCTGTATTTGGCAGGATTCTGCTGGTGGACTGTTAGTCCCCGAGGCCCACCCTCTGTATATGTCACTCGACAAATATATGTCGGTTTATTGTTTTGGCGGGAAATGTAAGCCGTACGACGTAGGTCATTACAGGTTAGTTTCTCTGGGTATTCTTGCATTTACCGGTGACCCCGTGACATTTCTTTGGCCCCCAGTACTAACACCGGACTCCTTACGCTACTATGGAAGTTAAATGTTAGATTAAACGGAATCTGGGTTTCCTAACGAGAATTTCACACAGAGTGCGCATTGAGAGGCGAACCGCTTCATGCTTTTGTCCGCTCGGCTCTTATGTTATGCAAACACGTTGCTAAACTGGTACAATACACCGATGATGACTTTTTCATGTAGAAAATGGTTTCTGTCTATAGACCAACTCTCACATGGAAAATATTGACAAGAAATAAATTATCGATGACATGCATCTCTACATGCTGTAGCGAGCTCACGCCTTTTTATCGGTACAGTGAAACATGTGAATACCGACACCTGGGTAATCTGAACAACCTCTAAACACCGACATGGTCTTCGGTCATAATAATTAAATTAAAGTATTTTGAACGTCATAATCTAGCGCCCTGTCAAAACCCACACAAAAATCTTGTCTTGAGCATGGTCAGTTATGTATATTGCACCAAGCTAAATATATCTTTATCGCCTTTGTATAGTGATATAGCGACCGGCAGTCCCGTTCATAGATCCTGTATCACGACTGACCGGCACTTCCACATCTTGACCTGAACTTATCAACGAAATTCAACATCTTTATTAATCTTGCCACGGCTGATATGTGATATATAATCAGCGTCTTAAAAGACATTGATTCATGTAACGTTATTCAAGTAAATTAACAGAAATTTCTGAGAAAGAGGTGGTGAATAAATGATATTTGGTAAGCGATTGTGCTTGATAAATGCACGCGACTACTTTCAGGCGACCTTGACCATGGTCACAACGATCGGAAAGTTTCTCGCTGAACAACAACAACAATAACAGCAGAAACATGCAGTTTATGCGGTTTTATGTCGAGCTTCACGGGCTTCGTTTCACAGCGACGGTTTACTCCGATGATTGACGGTTTACTCCGATAATTGACTGTTTACTTCGATGAGTAATTCGCAAGATTTATGAATGGCGCATGTCTATTTACTCCTATGACTGCGGGTGCTTGGGCAAAATGCCGAGACGTTTTAGAAAGAAAGTTTGAAATGTTTTAGAAGAAAATGTCGCTTGGTGAACAAAGGTGATAAATAAGTTACCGTTCTCTGTGCTTGTTGAGAGGGGATTTATCAGGCATGCCAGCACAAAGATCGCATAAACGCTCGTTCCCTCAGTCAACTAGCTTTATACAATCTTTAGCTGGCTCGCCTGATAGTTTCCCTCCTCCACATCCCCCCCACAAAAACACAGTTACCCGTAACATATATATATATTTATATATCTCACATTTGCCGTTGATGAAGGATTCTACAAACAGATCGAAATTGTCCTTTACTGGAGGAGTAATATTCAGCTTCCTGAGGAGGTGAAAGTACGACACGGTCACATCCTTCGGATTCCGCATAATGTACACGATCTGTGAAAAACAACAAAAACTTATTGAAAAACAATACGGCTAAGAACACAGCCATGAAAATAAACGGTTCTGAATTTAGACCAACATAATAAGTGCTTAAAATACTTGTGAAAGATGGAACGTGACCCTCCGATGCAATGTAAATAACTCAAAATGGATGTACATTTACACAAGAGCGCATATGGACTTACCGACGGA
Organism: Hanleya hanleyi; assembly: GCA_036873755.1. Taxonomy (NCBI): domain Eukaryota; kingdom Metazoa; phylum Mollusca; class Polyplacophora; order Lepidopleurida; family Hanleyidae; genus Hanleya; species Hanleya hanleyi. The sequence goes on along the minus strand of JAVTVY010050726.1, from coordinate 73,086 downwards.
GTTTTGCCAACTTGCAATCGGGACGACAGCTTTCATGAAATATCACCAAGGGTCTACGCAATCCAGAGATACAGAGAAACGCTAACAAACAGCAGAATTCAAATTTACGTTCATTGCGCATGTTTTGCGCATCTTCCAAAGCAAAGATACTTGAATGATCGTGACGGAAAAAATACCAGGCTGTTGGAATTGGAAAATAAGTATTCTCCGAATTTCAGGACAATTAACCAGTGACGGAGGAACGCTGGCAAACTAACGTAATCAGGGTAATTTCACTTCATTATATAGGCTGTTCAGGTGGGCATCATACTGCGTATACAAATTTATTCCTACGAAGTAGGCTACAGATCGCAATTTGTCCGGTAATGAGTGAGTGAGTCCATCCGAATCCTTTCGTCGGCAAAATAAGGAGAACCGTTGACATTAGAACCATGATTTTTGGCATGAACGTGCATTAGGGCATTGTTACGAGCAAGTTCTGAGTTGACCGAATTCTGATTAAAATTTGATTTATAATTATTTTTATTATTATTTATTGATGGCTCAGCGAGTACACTGTCATGCCCATCGGGAAGCCTTGGCTGTATGTTTCACTGTATACACAGTGGTGGGATATGCCATCCTTAATTGTTTTTACGAAATAGGAAATGCTAATTTTCCATCATTTGTTAGTGCATTTATCTACACCGCTATGCCAGCCTTAATACACACAATTCAGTATATTGTTATAGATACATGTAAACTGTGGCCTTTAACGTGTATCCTATTTCACATCCAAACAGTTCATCACTGACAACAGCAGGCTTCAAATTCAGGTCAGATTACTAACTGATGGTGAAATATCCTACATCAACCAATTAAGTCAGCGTGGTGCAATAACCCAGCAGAAGAAGGAAATATGTGGTATCATCCTTCAGATTAGTCTGTGTGAGCGACAATGATAACAGTTTACTGAGGGCGAAACAGAGCCATGACGGCATGTTTAAAGGGTCTTCTTTTGGTAGAATTTAACTAGATAAAGTAACTTTGATCATGATGTGGAAATATGATAACTTGAGTTTTTTTGTACCTCTTGAATATTGACTAGGCCTATATATCACACTTGGATATAATTTAAACAAAAAATTACATGTGTAAACAAAATATGTCTAAATTTTTCTTGTCGTTTCAAATCTTGATCCATTTTGATTCCTTGATTAGGGGATACAGAATCACTGCCACGGAGTGTGTTGGTGTGTCACAGCAATGCAATTCCGATTCACACAACGAAGCTGAGGTGGTTTAACGTTTATCAATGAAGAAAATCACCGATCAACCGCCATAGAATATAATGTGAAACAAGAAAACCAAAATAGTACATTCATCAGATTGCCGATACCCAAAATGTGTTGTCTCATATATCTAGATAACAACGTGATATAGAGACGCTATTTATTCGTCTTTGTACCGGTTATGCTCAGGAGAATGACATAGAATCATTATTATCTTGTGCAGAGAAGGTGTTGGTCTTGAGTTGAACTACCGTAAACTACATAAATGCAACCTTTCTACTATAGTACTATATATATAAAAATATGTTGTATTGTTGGGAAAATACTGTGATTCAAAACGTTGTTTTGATCCTGGACAAGGGCACTGAAAACCATTAAAGAGATGTAAATGTATTTTCACACGTAAAGCTTGAAATCTACTGAACCTTTATTATTCAATCTGTTTCCTTTAGTTAAAATGAAGGCGCATTAGAAGACTGTTACCAACAAGTTCTGAGCTGACCTGCTTTTGATGAAAATTCCTGGTGATTTTTGATGAACTGGCGATTCTGACTTGGGCGGTGCCCATCTTAATATAGGCAGGATTTCAACTGGGGGTGGGGATTTTCAAGGGTTGAGTTCGCGTTCGAGTCCTAATGCCTACTCTACTTCGTAGGTCCTGTGACGTTAGTCACACTGCTCATGTTTTTATTAGATTTTCCAATTTAGCATTGTTCAGGGTAGTTTTACTTCATTACATAGGCTGGTCAGATGGGCATCATACTGCGTATACAAATTTATTTTTATTAGATTTTCCAATTTAGCATTGCTTCAGAAAGGCTATTGAGGTATTTATGAAGGTAATGACAGTTTTTATTTCTTATCAACTATGAGCTTTTTCCACGAAAATATAGGCAAATAGAATTCGACCCTGCAAATTGCCAGATATGCAAACATAGGCCGGCTGACCCCATAGTTTTATCCTCTATTTTGAATGGTGATGGTAGGCCTATATCCGAAATATAATATATAATGATATTTTGTTTCCCGAACTGTCTGGAAAATCTTTCCTATTAAATGAGCACGCTTGAGAGCCGACAATCAATATTCAGACGTCATCCATAAAACAATGTCCGCGTCAATAATTCGAAAGACCTATTTCGTATGGTACTTAGCATCAATTCCATGTGTATATGGAATAAAAATAATGAAACAATATATGGTTTCCCACAAGACTTCCTAGTTTCCTATTGTTTCCTACAGTGACTAGAATTTTATGTAAAGAACATCGTCATGTCTTCCTGAAATCATTGGATACGGTTGACCGTTTCTGTTCTTTACACAAAATCCTAATCACTGACTATTATTCTATTTACAAATTAATTTCGAAGTAGTTTTCCGTTGTATGTATCTCAGTCACCCTTTGATTTCAAACGGCCACTAACCCAGGGTTTAGCGGAATTAGATGTTATGAAGCGTAGCGCCAGAGATTTCGCGCCTTAAGATCTACGATCGGAGACCATAGGAACCTTGCATACGTATTATTGTTAGTGACTGAAGAAAAATCTATCCAGGTCATTGTATGCATTGATTGCAACCGTGTAGGCTTGAAAGGAGTCGGTGCGTTTTAACAAAGTAAAAAAAGAACATCAACTTTTTCTCCCGAGTTTGAGGTTATCTCCGTGCGACAACGTAGGACAAATTTTAGCCATTTACGTCCAATGATACAAGGAAAACAATGCGATCTTTACGAAAAAATTATTCTTCATGGCATATTGGCGGTGCTTTTATAAGTTGTTGATGTTGACTTTCGCTGATCCCCGCTTCGCTCATTTAGTAGAGAAAATACCTTTGGCCGTCTTGTTTCCACTTGCCGCGGCAATAGATCATAGTGGAGATGACTTTTGAAGAACCTCGGAGACTGAAGTTTGTTGCAATATTCCAAGTCAGCCAAGAAATATTCGATATTAGGAATGCGTTTGTCAGTAGTCTCAGCCATGGCTTTGTCTGTGTCGGCACCATTGGCTATTAAGTACACCACTTCTTGAGTCCACGTGGTACCTGGAAATATATATCGGAAACAGGCTGGAGAGAAATTATAGGCATTTGCGCACAAGATCAGCATATGATGCGATAAACCACAGTTACTATGCGTAGCTTAGTGATGTAACATGTACATGTATTGAGATTTGGACGACAGTCTACGAGGGCGGGACATGGTCCCAGCCCTGAGGCGAGATGAATTTAAACCTACCTGTTATGTTTGGGGGGTGGGGTCCAGAGAACCGTTCTCTCATTCTCCGAAATGGCAAACACAGATATCTGAAAGTTTACAAAATTCTAGCTTATCATACTGGGATAGTCTTTGAGCCTATCTACATAATCCGCGAGCACAGAAACATGGGTAAATTCAAAATGGCGGACATGAACCAGAAATGTCATCGACATTTTTCTTAAAAATTTTGGCTTTTCTGAGGATACGCACAGTGCAAAATATCTATTTTACTGCTATAATTGGTTGAAATGAGAATACAGCTGTTTATTTTAGCTGTTTAATATCAAAATACTCGTGGCATCAGATTGTAAACCTTCTACTGTCAGATACATGTATACATTCTGATTGCGTTGGGGTTCAGTCGGCATCGTGCGTTCCTAAACGGAGCGGAATGAGCTTCGAATATCACGGCAAATCAGGACGTTGTAATGTATATGTTTTTTTTTCAAATAGTTAAGCAGCTAACTTGTTGATTGTTCCATAAGACATACTGGGTACATCTGCGATCTCTCTCATATGCAGGTACATGCTTCTTGTTTTAATGACTTTTTGTTACGTTGCTACGGCTAGTGTCCTCACTCAATGGGGTTGTTTTTCCCATAACCAATAAAACGACTGTTCGCAAGTAAGATCTAGTGTCACTGTAGAATAATTGGAAGCTAGAAAATCAGAAGATGAAGCCGAGATTGATTTTATTCAATCACATCCAGTTCCAATGGTACAGGTATTTCACAAGGAAAACAATAGCTAGCAGTAGGTCAAACCCTCAGTTCAAGAAGATGAATATCAAACTTCTTGCAGACAAATATCGTATAATTGTTTTACGTCGAAATATCAAATCAAGATGTTATATGACTTCTGAGACAAAACGCCGAATGTCTCAGGAGACCAAGATGTTAAAGTCGGAGAAAAATACTCCTCACGCCAAGTTTTATACATTTCTCTAGTATTGACATTTAACTTAGCTGACACTCTGGATATGAATAATCAAAACAGACCAATAGAAACTTAAAACAGCGAGGTAAAATGTTTTCCTACACAATCAATTCACATTTACCAGGGCCAGCAAAATATGCTTGATATAACCCCCTTAAACGAATTTAACATGGTCAGTTAAGCCTGGTCTCGAGGTCTGGTACAATTCATAACCTAAATGGTCAGATCATATTCCTTTACATCCAACGTGAATACAGCTCATAATATCAAATTCTTAAAATGATCTGCAACTTAGATTAACCATCGGTTCGGAGAAAGAATGGCATCCGCGAGTTCATAGCCCAAATAATCAGATTAATTACTGTACAGTCTTGCCCACAGAAGTGTATACAATTACATAAGCTAACATCGGTTATGATTCTAACAATACATACGCAGAATACAGCCATGCAGAAATGCTCCTTTTACATTTAATATATAGATACATGTATATACGATTATACCACCATGCTTAATGTGTGTTTAATAAAGACACATACAATCATTGTTCTTATTTAATAAAGACATATTATAATCAAATAAGATGCAGGATTCAATCAAGATTCAATCTCGAATCTCAAACATCTCACACTGTGTATATCATCACAAATGAAGACTGAATGCGTTTTTCGACCCTATGCAAACATACGGTGTTACGTCGACAGTTTAGAAGCCTATACTCTCTGGTAATGGGAGAACGTGTATTTGGGACCTCACCTGAACGAGGGAATCCGGCAATGATCACATCGTCTGGTCGAATCTCGAAGGTATCCACTTCAATAACTCTGTCCAGTGACAGAGGCAATATCACCTGTCCTCTATACACAGCGATTGGATTCACTAACTGAAACCATTTAGGGAGAGTTGGATCATAGTGCAGGGTTGCACCCGAAGAGAAAATGCGGTAATATTTGTAGGAGACATACGATAAAGGCACCCCGGTAAGTGCTCCCAATCCCACAATCAATAGTTTTCGCCATCGAGTTCCACTCTTCTTTCCTCCGACACTGGATATCCTCGCTGTCGTCTGCTTCGAAAACCATCGTCTGTACACTGAAGTATCTGAGGATTTCATCTGCCCATAGTAGACTCGTTGATTGCAGACGCCTATTCTCCCTACCAATTTAGACATGGTTAGTCGCATTTTTATGCAACGGTACATAAGCACTATTGCTGACAAATGAATAAGACATGGACGAGTTGTCAATGTGTAACGTTGATATAGTGTCTAAAGTTCAACATGAACGACGAGCTCTTTCCGATAGTAGGTCAAAACCAATGGTCTACATGTAAACTCTCCTCAGTGTCCCATTTAAGTGCTACAGCCCAATACTCTATTTGTATTTACGATTATTCGACCTATAACCCTAATTTAATGACACATCGATTATTATTTTCTTTCAAGTAAACTATATGCACTCAAATATAGTAACTGGGATTAATGCTGTAATCTTATTAAATACTAGAGGTGAAGGTGCACGCTCTGCAGAAATATGCACTTGATATGACGTAGATATCATGTAAACAACAGTTGCCCGTAGAGATTTAATTCAACCATCCACTGGATCATCTAACCAAATGTAATATGATAAATAGACTGGCCATTAAGAATATACATCATTGGGTTGTATCAGACTAACACAGTTATTTCGCTTTGCCGGTATGGAGGCTAAGAATGTCCGGTGGCTACGACTGTCCGACCTATATCTCCTAACCCAGCTGAGACATTTTTCTCCACATTGGGACAAGCGTCCGTCTTAGTTGCAATAGCAAAGGATATGAAAAGGGACATTAATCACCAGGACATTCTTATCCATCACACCGGAATGCGTAGTCCTAACAGCCAAGATTATTGCAGGAAAAACGAAAGACATTTGCAGAAAATCTATTCAAACAGTCATCCGCCTTCTGTATCATGCTAAAATTGTTCCCCACCAATGTGCCCAGATTGATACCATTCAAGACGTTACGCTGTTCAAGAGCAAACAAAAAGTTAAGAGAAAGAGAATTGGCAGAGGTTGGCTCACCACCAGTTGCTGACGTATCCCAAACAGCCACCCAGAGCTTTTCTGTGTTTAGGCTATATGGTAGGCTGCGCATTATACCTTTATGTTGTATATTAGTACATTTAACATGTGCTACAGCATGTTTTTAATATAGATATGACAATTCTCTGAGGACGATGATTAATTACTGAATATCGAATCTGATACTAGTATTTAGCCATCCTAACTGCCTACAACCTCTCTACACGCACTCTTCAATGACGAGGCGGTCGAAAAATAGTCATAACATGTAACAAGGAAAAACATAATTTGCATGATGACAAGCTACTGAATGGCGGATCTGACGCTTATATTCAGCTATCTGGAGCATTCTACACACAAACCACTTCAATCACGTAGATTTGTCATTGACTTGATAAGGTCTCATATAGATATATAAATATATACTTAAGCCTTTACTTAAGTCTGGCTTGGGCCATTTGACACCTGACCCGGTCATGGGATGGGCGGGGTGTGGGGTGATTTGGGGCGCTTGAGCTAGGGAGCTGAAATTTCCCACCCTATTTCCTTGTCAAGCTCTACCCACTTTTCCTTGCAGAAAAGCAGGAATATTGAAGAAAACTGACGAAATTAAGCATCACATTTCTGGTACCCCACATGGTCACCATTTTGAATTCCCTCGCGATATTTTGCTCGAGCTGTTATGCAAATAGACTCAAATATGATAAACTAAAATAACCCATGGAGTGTCAACTCTATAGTTTTTGAAGTACCGGAGATAGGGCAGACATTTCTGTAGTGCTTTGGGGCGGGGGTTGAGCATACTGGCCGCACCTCAGGTCATGTATGGGTAAAACGTAGGAAATCATAATTTGGACGACCGCGATCTACTGAATTTATATATACAACCGGTTCTCTGCACCGACATTATATGGACTGTCGCATATATACAATGAAATGTTTCGTTTAACACAGGAAAACACAATCTGGATGTGGTCATCCAGTAACACTCCGGAGCTGGATGTTTAACATGACATACACATCGCAACTCTCGAGCTGTCGAGAAAATAGTTTGGACGACAACTAACTACTGGATGTGGGATCCGGTGATTGTATTTGGTTAACCTGATATCAATTTTCAATATGGACGGCTGATTGTACAGGGATTGAGATGAGAGAGTGAGTGAATGAATAGGATTCAACTTCTCTTCCAACAATACTTCGGTCATATTGATCCAACTAAGCACCACCCAGCCAAGTTGCCTTCATGTTACTTCATAGAAGAGATATTTAGAGCAACATGGAATCTGACACCCCCCTATAAAACACCGAGGACGACATAACACACAGACAGAACGCTTACATTGGGGCAATACATGCAAATGCAGTTGCATTATCACATTATCAAATTCCTTTTGCTTCTCTGCAAAATGCATTGAAGCAACAGAAACATGTGCCCATCGGGCATTCACCAACCACCCGCCACAGGAATTACGCGCTCCGGCGAGGGATAATGTGTCGGGTATTCTCAAACCGCATTCTCATGACATCAGATTGTATACCTCCAACTGTCGGATGTAACCATCGGATTGCATTGGGGTAGAATACGACGCGAGCCGGACTTTGGCTCCCCCATGCCAAAAAACCGAAAGTGTTGGCCTGTGCGATTTTTTAGCCGGACGTCCGGGATGGAATTTTGGATGATACCGCTCTCCAGTATAAGAATATATGTACACTACGTTATCCTATACTGTAAAGAATATATGGTTTTGTTTTTCATTACTACTTGTCGGCCTTCGCGATAGTGCTTATCACTCATGCAGCAACCCAAACAATTTGTGACATCATACCAGTCGCTTTCCCTGACCTGACCGCGGATATAGAATTTTAGGGGAAGCGATGTGTATTTTAACCAACATATGTTACAATAAAAATATACATAGAATAAGAATATATAGGTCATTTAATACAAATGGCCTTACGGTAATGCCATGATTTATCTCAACTAATAATGTTCAAACGTTTCGAATTCTCTTGAAAGTAACAGGTTATCTGTGTTAAATGTCAATGTGATGTTGTGGAGAAAGTTTACATCTGACCATTTTCTGTTTCTTTCTAATACGTTAACCCTATCTGGCCTGGGCGATTTGGGGTGTATTGAAATACGACATCATGGTGATTTTGATTATAGGCTTATAACAGAATGGTCACTGGTGAAGTCGAGAGGACCGTGCATCGATTTTAAACGATTTGGACTGTTTCATTTATTTTGCGTTAATTCATGCAAACAGCATGGAATGTCACTTTATTAAGTACGGTATCGCCAGTGAAAATGCAGAGTAATACGAGTAGATATAGTAATCAAGTCAGTACTTCATGTTACATAGCAAGTGTCATATCCGACATCCAATATTCAACCGTCTTCTATTAACGAATTACCAAGTCCGTAATCGAAATACCTATTTCGTATGACAGTTAGCATCAATTCCAGATGTGTATAAATTAAAAATAATGAAAACACAAGATGTCTTCCTACATGAGAGAGAGAGAGATAGCTCCCAACAATTTTCATTGATGTTAGCATGCCATGATGATGTTCTTTACATGAAAACATAACCACTGCCCATTATTCGTTATTCAAATGAATTCCAAGTCATTTCCATAGTATGTATCTCAGTCAAGCTTTGACTGTGGTTGTTCATTTGGACACCGTGGAGATGTAAGACACATGATATGCAAATGCCCCTACCACCGGGTTAAGCGGAATTAGACATAGGTTGCAATTCATTCCACCAGAGATCGTGCACGCTATGCTAATATTTTAAGTATTTTCGTATATGTATCACAGAATTTGAGAAACATTGAACGGAGGCGTTTTGTGATCTAGTCCTGTCTGACGCGTTTCTGCAGTAACATTCTGTGTCTTTGATTAAAATCGTCGCAGTGTGCATGATCTAGCAAATGCTACCTAGCGAGATATGTATAGGCCGTATGCAGGTACTTCTGGAATATTGCAGAAATGGGTAGTTAAAAACCAAAATTGTAATCGACTCTCTTGCCGCAGAGTCGATGTGAGAGAAATCCCTGATCTTGTAACGGTATTGGTCCAGATATGGATTTCCATCTGGGCTATCAGTGGTTACTTTCAAATCCAGCGAAGATTGGAGAAAAAGATTGAGGGTAAGTTCACAGCGAATATAGGGACTATCCAGTGCTAAGAGATCGTCTATATAGCGTGGCAATTTTCGGCGGTAATTAACCTTTTTTTTCGAACAGTTGGGCGAACATGATACGAAACTGAAGACTGTGCTGCAGTAACACTAAATCAGATAGAACACACACTGGGAAGAAGTTGGCACGAAAGTGCAATTTAAAACTAGTCACTATAAATTTGGACCAGTAAAGAAAGAACGAGCGGGGTTGGGGGTACCGGAATATTTTGCCATTTCAGTCGTTCCTTAACTAATTCTCGACCCACTTCGAAACATTTCAGCAAAGTGGTCCTTGACCTCCTCTTTTCATTAGTAAGTTTTACTATGGAAAGGAATAAAGTAGGTAAATGGGTTTTCTTGTACGGGTAAATGTGTAATTTAAAACTAGTCACTATAAATTTGGACCAGTAAAGAAAGAACGAGCGGGGTTGGGGGTACCGGAATATTTTGCCATTTCAGTCGCTCCTTAACTAATTCTCGACCCACTTCGAAACATTTCAGCAAAGTGGTCCTTGACCTCCTCTTTTCATTAGTAAGTTTTACTATGGAAAGGAATAAAGTAGGTAAATGGGTTTTCTTGTACGGGTAAATGTGTAATTGGTAAGTTTACTATCATATCTGGAACCTATGATCAGAATTGGAAGTATTTTCATGCTCACACAAATGCAAGGTTTGAACGAAGAGCTGTCAGTTCATCGTCTGTTATTGGACTGCTTCTACTGAGTGACGTCCGTCAACTTGCAGTCATGGATAAAATCTCCAAATTTTACCTGATTTCGTAAATATATCATCCAGACTATAGAAGATTAGACATTATACAGATATTGCACGCTGTGAGGTGTGACATCAGGATTTTGCAGCTCGAAACAGGTGATATTCAACGAGTGGGGAGCACGAGTTGAATATCGTCTGTCGATACTGATCGTTGCTGCTGATCGTAGCAAAAGATGATGGTTTGCAAACTTCTCGTTCCATACAAGTTGAAAAACACAACAACAACAACAACAACAACAACAACAGCATCAACAACAATCTGACATCTCGGGTACCATAAAATACGAATCCACACCGATCGGTACCTTTCCCTCTGGTAGATGAACCAATTGGAGAACTACCAAATTTATTCTCGCAACAAGTTTGTCGTATGAGAATAGATGGGGCACAAGATATCCCGGAATATCTCACTCATGAAGCCGAAATTCATTCAACTGACATCTGGTGAGTACGAGCTTTATCCCTATCAACGGTCCCAGCGAGCAAAGACACGGGATACAACTGCACGAGACCGTTGGACATTATCTCAGCCATGAGAAATTGCCATGAGACATTACTTTTGTTGCATGGCCTGGTGCATGAACCATGGAACATAGGGAATTACGATATACTATGTGATAGAATTTCAGCCAATAACAAGCCGGGTAACTAGCAGGTCCTCCGGCAAGTAGCCTGTTTGAGAGCGTACAGCATATACGCTTCCAATATTAAATATAACTTGGAAAATGGACATGTGTATGTGGAAAGAGACGTTTATCTGGAATTGTTGAGACAATTTGAGGAGGTTTGGGAAACAGTAATGGGTGGTGTAACACTGGAATGTAAGTATGTAGTTGTATATGGATTTGTGAATGGTGAGATTTATAAATCGATGGGTGGAATAGATCAAGATATCACGTTCACAACACAGATGGGTACAATATGGGTGAGTGAACTCGAAGATGGTCAATGGCAGCCATCTTGGATTACATACTACCTCAATGAAAATCAATAACAATGGCCGTCTAACTGATGTGAATCACCTTCTCAAGTTTGAAGTCGATCGGACGAATTGTTCTCACGATACCACGTTCACAAGATGCGGGACGGACGGAATTCAAGATGGTCAATGGCAGCCATCTTGGATTACGTACCTCAGTGAAAATCAATACCAATGGCCATATAACTGATGTGAAGCACCTTCTCAAGTTTGAAGTCGATTGGTTGAGTTGTTCATAAAATATCATGTTCACAAGATGCAGGATGGACGGAATCCATGATGGTCAATGGCAATCATCTTGAATTACATACTACCTCAGTGAAAATCAATACCAATGGTTGTCTGACTGATGTGAAGCACCTTCTCGAGTTTAAAGTCGATTGGTCGAATTGTTCTCGAGATATCGCGTTCACAAGATGCGAGACGGATGGAATCCAATATGGTCAATGGCAGCCATCTTGAATTACGTACCTCAGTAAAAATCAATACCAATGGCCGTCTGACTGACGTGAAGAACCTTCCCAAGTTTGATGTCGATTGGTCGAATTGTTCTCGAGATATCGCGTTCACAAGATCTAGGACGGATGGAATCCAATATGGTCAATGGCAGCCATCTTGGATTACGTACCTCAGTGAAAATCAATACCAATGGCCGTCTAACTGATGTGAAGCATCTTCTCAAGCATGAAGTCGATTGGTTGAATTGTTCTCGAGATATCGCGTTTACAAGATGTGGGACGGACAGAATCCAATATGTCAATGGCAGCCATCTTGAATTACGTAACTCAGTAAAAATCAATACCAATGGTCGTCTGACTGATGTGAAGAACCTTTCCAAGTTTGAAGTCGATTGGTCTAATTGTTCTCGAGATATCGCGTTCACAAGATGTGGGACGGACAGAACCCAATATAATCAATGGCAGCCATCTTGGATTACGTACGATTGGTTGAATTGTTTTCGAGATATCGTGTTCACAAGATGTGGGATGGACAGAATGCAATATGTCAATGGCAGCCATCTTAGATTACGTACCTCAGTAAAAATCAATACCAATGGTCGTCTGACTGATGTGAAGAACCTTCCCAAGTTTGGAATCGATTGGTCGAATTGTTCTCGAGATATCGCGTTCAAAAGATGTGGGACGGACAGAACTCAATATGATCGTTGGCAGCCATCTTGGATTACGTACCGCTGTAAAAATCAGTACCAATGGCCGTCTAACTGATGTGAAGCACCTTCTCAAGTTTGGCCGAATTGTTCTCAAGATATCGCGTTGACAAGATGTGGGACGGACGGAAGGACGGAGGGGCGGAAGGACGGACCGCTAGCATTTCCAAGTCCTCCCATCACTTCGTGGCGGAGGACAAAAATTACAATCCTGGTATGAGGTATCATAAAGATACTATTTTTCTGACGTAAAACAATATACGACGATGAAATAGTATAAGTCTACACGTTTGACTCGAAGGTCAAACTAAGACTCGTCATGTCTACTCGTGGTATGTCTTAGCTATTTACGACAGTAAATAATGATCTATCTCTTATTAACCAACCGAGGTACTTGCGTGAATATGCGTCATAAAGTAATTTGAATAATAAAACGTAATCTAGTATTAACATAACAGTTAATTCGTATTCTGTCTCACAGAATTAAAAAAAGTAGTTTTCTATAGTGGGAGAGAAGTCTTCGCGGTCCCTCTTTACGTCAGGAATGAAGTTAAGTCAGTTCGGGAATCAAACAACGTTGCGACTTCATGGTCGTACAGCGTAACGTCATTTTTGCACCTCCGACACGAAAGAGGCCAGCGAGGGGAAATAAGTGACGTCACAGATCTCTGAAGATAATGGTGGCAAGGATGTTCAAATCCCTGTACAAGAAGAAGTACACCATGTTTTTATTTTATAAATTAATCGACGCAATGTTGGAGATTCACTGCTAAAAAATATGTAACAAGTCGCAGGGCTAACTTTTCTCCTAAAATTGACTTTGTATTCGTAACACATGATTCTTACAGATCGAAAACTGGATTATATTTGAAAATTGTATATAAATGACATATTGACGGTAACAATGCTGTTATAATCGTGAAGCCACCTGGCTTTTTAACTTAAAAAAGTGAAAGTTTCAAACATTGTGGTATTAGTGCGACTTTAGATGAGCAAAATGAATATAAACTGATTTTGTCCCAAATCTACTGACAATCTACTGAAAGGAAGTAAGGATAAGGCACTGCCTGGAGTTAAATGCAAGATTGTTGAATGGGCCTCCATGGAAAATATACATGATTGTACTTAAAGGGAAACGCTCATCGAACACCATAAGTTCAACTCGTGGCGGTAACACTTAGCATTACCTGAAGGGAGAGATCGAGTAGATCTGGACAAATATTTCGTTTTCCTCTACATTTGAATGCATGGCAAAGAAATATCTCCAGACATGTGACCCATAAAAATAGCATGTTAATAGACCACTGAATATTTAGTCTTCGGAGTGCGATGGGTTTTTTACCTTTGCATTTTAGATCACGACCTCGGTTTGGCATTTTGAAAGATAATAGATTGACCAATCCTTCGAAATTTAGTTTTATCTGCAAACCTATCGCGTTATCTGGCGAAAATGACAATGAAACACGCAGGCTTGTTCCAATATCTATTATACAACGACGTGTCTCTGTATAACTCTTATCCTTTCTCGCTGTTTGTAAAGCCGACAAGCTGGAGTATGACCATGGACCGAGCAAAAGTATGCGTATTATTCCTTGGTCTACTGGTTCTAGAACCGTACAGCTGCACAACTATAACAAGTGATTTCATTACAGAGCAGCCATCGACTGATCTCGTTACAGATCATCCATCGACTGCTCTCATTACAGAGCAGTCATCGACTGATCTCATTACAGAGCAGCCATCGACTGATCTCGAGTTGCTGAAATCACAGGTAGATCAGCTAACGAAGACCATTTCTGCGGAACGAGACGACAGAGCCCAGCTAGAGGGGCAGTTGATACAGCTGAGAGTTAACCTAACAGCAGAGCTTTCTTTTGAGCGAGAAAACATGGTACGTCTAGAGGAAGAGCTGCACCGGTTGAGAAGTGACTCAATGGTCGAGATTTCGGCGGAGCGAGGACATAGAATACGTCTTGAACAGGACATACTGCATCTGATTACTAATCAAAGCTCAACGCAAGGTATTGTCTTGACATTGACAGAAAGTAATTGCTAGAGATAACCTCACATCACAATTTTTTCTAGACTATATCGGTTCCTTTAAATGTTAGTAGCCAGAAGCATGCCGAACCAAGCGACAGCCTGCATGCCCTGACTGATTCAGCTTGGGCCACGACCATGAATATAATGGACGTTTGTGGAAATATGAATTGTTTAGTGTTCATATATAGAGTGCTTGTGGAAATATGAATTATTTAGTGTTCATATATAGAGTGCTTGTGGAAATATGAATTGTTTAGTGTTCATATATAGAGTGCTTGTGGAAATATGAATTATTTAGTGTTCATATATAGAGTGCTTGTGGAAATATGAATTATTTAGTGTTCATATATAGAGTGCTTGTGGAAATATGAATTATTTAGTGTTCATATATAGAGTGCTTGTGGAAATATGAATTATTTAGTGTTCATATATAGAGTGCTTGTGGAAATATGAATTGTTTAGTGTTCATATATAGAGTGCTTGTGGAAATATGAATTGTGTAGTGTTCATATATAGAGTGCTTGTGGAAATATGAATTGTTTAGTGTTCATATATAGAGTGCTTGTGGAAATATGAATTGTTTAGTGTTCATATATAGAGTGCTTGTGGAAATATGAATACCAGCAGGTGCAATTTTGAGAAGTTTTTTTTATAATTTTGTGTATGCTCCACCATAGAAAGAATCTGCCCAAAATACACAGCTGCTATTTCGATGAAATTATCATATATTGAAGCAATAGTTGTCCAAAATATGTTTAAAGGCAAGAAACCTTCGCCTACAACATTGACATCTGAAGTTGTTAATCATATCTGGGTCCACTCAAAGTTCGAAAGTTCTGTATTCGATCTTCAATTGTGACATTTTACTTTAACTTAATTAATCATTGAGTAGAAAAGTAATCGGCAGAGAGAAACCTCCGAGAGAGAGAGAAAGAGAGAGAGAGAGAGCATTAAGGTTTAATGTCGCGTTCAGCAATATTTCAGCTATATAGCGACGATCGAAGAAAGTTTAAGTACACAAGCCAATACACTAAAACTTATGCAACAAACCGATTTCTTTCAAATAACCCAAGATGCAGTCCTTCCTCACCCGACTGAAAAGATCTTCCAAAGTAGTGGCTCGATAAAAAACATCTCTTACAATCTTAAAATCTATGCATTCGATGAGAATATGTTTCACCGTGAGATCTTCATGGCATGGAATACACCTTGGGACAGGCTCTTTTTTAGTAAATGTTCGTGGGTTAATCGTGTATGGCCGACTCTACATCGTGTGATCATGGTTTGATCGAATCCATATGGAAGTTCATCTGAATCTTAAAGCTTGAACACAACCGCCCCAGAAATGAGCAGTATTTCATTTATCGAATAGCCTCATCTCTTCGAAATTTCTATTTCTTGAGGGTTCCATGGTCAGTGCAACTTTTGCACTCACGATTGTCAAAATTTAGAGATTCATGCTATCACACAATGCATCGCGGATGCATTTGTGACTAGATCACGTGAAAAGAGATAGGACGTCACCAAAACAGTTCCACCTTGGCCACTGTGATATGTTGTATTTGGACATATTCGCGTTCAATGCGACATTTCTATTGTAATTCCAGCTGGCGTCACAATGTAAAGCGTACTCCCCTTTGTTGACGTCATGATACTGCCGTAAATCCGATTGTTCTGCAACGTCAAAACACGACGTAGTAGTGAAAATTAATCAAACTGTAGACACGGTCCACTCCTGTAGGACAGTAGGAACCATAAACGGGCTGTTGGATCTCAAGTTTGTTTGGTATTTTCTTCGTGGCGGCAAGATCCGTATAAGGTGAGGCGGCAAGATCCGTATAAGGTGAGGCGGCAAGATCCGTATAAGGTGAGGCGGTAAGATCCGTATAAGGTGAGGTTCACGATAATGCACACACAACAATTCATTCATTTCAATTTGTTACATTTAGCAAGTCTCAACTACACTGAAAAAAATTCATTAAAATTTAATAAATATTCCCCGACTATTACACCAGCGGAATATTCCTTAAAATTCAACAAGGAATATTCCGTAGCATGTTATGGAATTTCCTTAATTTGGTGGAGAATATTCCTTAGTTATGTTAAGGAATATTCCGCTGGTGTAATAGTCGGGGAATATTCTTTAAAGTTTTAAAGACTTTTTTTTTCTGTGTAATCTAACTAGATTTTCATTATTCTCTGTAGATCAAGTTGTGGCATTTTCCGCTTGGGTAACCCATGACCTCGAACATCTCCAGACCAATGACGTGATTGTTTTTGGAACGGTCATCACAAACCTCGGGGGTGCCTACAACGGCGGCTCCGGCAAATTCCGATGTCCCATATCCGGCGTGTATCAATTCTATGTGGGAATACAGAGCAGAAAAACGGAGTATATCCACACCGAACTCATGGTTAATGGGGAACCCCGTATGTATCTATATTCATCTGGCGATAAAGAGAACTCGGGGTCTATCGGCTCTAACACCATCATCTTGGAGCTTCGCGCGGATGACCTTGTCTGGGTGAAGTTTCAAAAAAGCAATGGACATTTCATTGACGGTGGATTTAGTACATTCTCTGGGCATCTTCTGCATATCATATAACATCTTCGTTTGGAATATGACTAGCAGAAATTTACAAGTCGAGTACCTTTTCTAACTGGAGTTTTCACAATGGAGATGTCTAACTGATATAGAAAACAGTTATTAAGTTATGTTCGACTTAGTAGCTAACGGAATAAGGCTGCTTTTTTAAAGCACAGAAACTGGTAATACTTCATCAAAATAGGCGAAGTTAATTTGTGAGATTTGCGATCCGAACATTCAAATAACCTTGTAGATTGAGCCCAACCCAGACACTTGAAGTGTCAGCCAAACGTTTAAATCAAAATATATCATCTTTGATGACACAGAATAAAAGAAAGTTATTGTGAACGTCCTCAGTGCAGTGTTTCTTTCGATTCCATACTCTCTAAAAAAGTTGAGTGAAATTTCACTCAAGTAAGAGTGGAAATTCATCCCACTCAATACTTGAGTGACAGACATTTTCGCTCAACTTGAGTTACTTTTCACTCAACTTGAGTTAAATGCACTCAACTTGAGTGACATTCACTCAAGCATAAGAGTGGAAATTCATCCCACTCAAGTTGAGTGAACTTGAGTGGATTTAACTCAAGTTGAGTGAAAAGTAACTCAAGTTGAGTGAAAAGTAACTCAAGTTTGAGTGAACCGGTACATTTCACTCAAACTTGAGTGGAACAGTTCACTCAAGTTTTTTTAAAGAGTAGAAATCCTTTATCTCTACCCGCTCTGGACAACTGTGTCTACAATAGACAGAAATTAAACAAAGATGTAGAAAGGAACCACTGAATACAGGAATGCGCGGCATGAACAAAAGAAGAAGCGTCAGTGATACAGATTCAGAATCAGCATTATTCAGGTTTGGGAATCACGCACTACACTTTGGGTGGCTAAAAAGGTTGTTCTTCTAGAATGAATAATAACAATATTTTTCTTTGTATTCATGCGCTTGAAGGGCGTGTATTTTTTGCCAAAAACTTTCTCAGATTTTTAAAAATATATGATTTATGCATTTTGGATTCTGTATTTTTAAGTTATTGAAAAAAATCTTTTTACGTCGAAAGCTGGTGCGTGTTTACATGTACCACACCTATTAACGCTGTTTGCCGCTGGCATCTCACAATAACATGTTTAAGGTCATGCCTGCTCCGATTTGACAGAAGTTATGAAGACAGTCCTATAATTATTGGCACACCTTATCTTTGTGGACCTTTAACTGCTTAATCAATGTCGAATTGCAAGCCAGTATTTTATCATGGACTGGACACTTGATAGGGATAGGGGTGGAACGGTTAAACGCTACAGGAGCGTTTGTGCGCTCTCACGTGATCTCTACATGTACATAACATATACATTCATAATTTATAAGCATGGCGCATAGGTCTACTCCGTTGATGAATGAACAACGCATGGCACATAAGTCTATTCTCGGATGATGACTGAACTACGGCAAAACAGCAAATTTTACCCGCTTGAGAATAGAAATCGGTTAACAGATTTAGATCTTACAAATTAGTTATGTTTAAAATACGATAGTTTAGAAATATTTGAACGGTACAGTTTGTGCTAATTCATTCGTGATAACGTTGTAGATATATCTAGAAGGCTTAATTAAATGACTTTCAAGAGTAGGTCACGGTCTTAAGTGTTCATGATATTTGAAATCAACAGCTGTTTTTTCTTATCAACTCAACACCTCGACAAAATCAACATAACCTTGAAAGGCCAAAAATAAAAGTTGAAATAGGTCATGTTATCCTATACTACTTGGACAGCCCCATTAATATAGCAGAAAAATTAGCCATCTACTACATTATGCATATGTTGTGTGCAATGCGCAAGAGGCCATAAACACGTTCACACACAAGTACAGTTCAGGAGAGAATAAGACTGCTGGCATCATTGTCACAGATATGTCCGTATTTCCCACAGTTGATGCCAATAAAATGGCAGCAGAATACTAAACACACCAATATACATACATACATACATACATACATACAGGTCATTACCACAAACGCTTCGAAAAACATTCGTATGAAACAAAAAAATGTGTTGTGTCATCCACCGTCCGTGTTCGCTGCTCTTTGCTTGCTTGTGGCTCACTCGACTGAGATTCTTTTAAATCTGACCTGTATGTACTAGTAGCTCTCGTGTGATTCTTACTGTCGACATTTCAGATCTATCCCTCATAATGAAACCGTGAGTCCAAAATCAGGCCTTGTGTGGGTCTTTCAACATCCAGATGGTGAAATCGCCCCGGTATTAAAGATAACTTTATCCGATAACCTCAACCGCTGAGAGGAATATTTAATGTAGATAGAAAATTCGAATCATAATAGTTTCAAAGTTGCAAAATCACCCAAGAACAGTAAGAGAAACAATGGGTTATACACCAAAGTTCCCGTCAAAGAAAACATCCCATACACAACAGCGTGCTACCATAACTTAGAACTACGAAACGGTACCGTACAGAATTGTCTCCAGACTGGACCGTTGCCGGACGTTCTCCACTGTGGCGCCCCCTAGTGTGTGTATATGTTACCCAACACTAAAGTTTTGAGATGTTGAAAATAGTGGAACTCTCTATATTTGAAGGAGCAAATAGCTGTGTCACGTGTTGGGTGTGCTGACAAAATCATCCTTATTATGATTGGAACTATTGAGTAAAATTATGTCCAGTTCGAGTACATTATTGCCATATATTTGAAAAGTGTAATACAGGGTCATATATTTATTAATCTTGACTGGCATTCGGGTCCTAAAAAAGACCCTGTGTATCGACTAAAGGTATCTCCCCACACAGAACAGTTACAGTTTATTTGGCACTGCATTGTAACCCAAAACATTTGTAATCATTGTATCCAATTTTCTATCGACCCTCTCTCCCAATAAGCGAGATCACCTGGGGTCATTTTCCGCTTGATCATAGCCGAATCTCTATATACTGAAGACATACCGAACCTGGAATGTCGATGCAGGAGTCCACTCAGAATGCTCATGCAACAATCAGAAAAATTAACCTTTTTTTATGGCTAAAGTAACTGAAGGTGGGTTGTTTTAGTTCAACCGTTGTCTTGATTTGTCCCGCCCTTCCATAAACTCGAACCTCTCGGTTAAAGATCCGGGATATAGGACTGCAGGCGTCAGGTCCGACATGAAATGGTCAACCTTCGCGACAATATTAACACAACGAGCCAAATAAGCCTTGGATAAAACAAAAAAAAAACCTGACAGCTTTCTGCAAGAAAAACTGAGCTGAAAATGATGCTCGGGAGACACCACAAAGTTTCTGTCGCCATTCTATATCAGATACAATGTGGAAATTTGTTCAATTAAATGCAACATTTGAAGGCGGTGGAAACGATACCGATGTACTGAAAAGATTTAACCACCGAACCTGAATCTACGAAGGATCTCCTGGTCAAAGAGCACTGAGGATTTATAGGCGAAAAAGTTGAGCATAGCTAAATATGTTACAGTTTACCTCTTATGGTGAACATAGATTGAAGAAAAAATAATGTGAAAACTAGATGGACATTCCTAATGGT
The DNA here is from genome assembly GCA_036873755.1 of Hanleya hanleyi. Lineage (NCBI taxonomy): Eukaryota > Metazoa > Mollusca > Polyplacophora > Lepidopleurida > Hanleyidae > Hanleya > Hanleya hanleyi. Next base: position 52,271 of record JAVTVY010050726.1, on the reverse strand, counting down.
AAAATAATAAGTTTCAAGAAAAAAAAGAACTTGTAATGGCAAGAAACAATCTGAAAGAGAGCGAATATACCACATATTTAATGATTTGAAATATACATATTTGCAAAAATCCCATGATCCTTCACGCGAAATCGAATTGATGTCAAGTGAAGAAGAGCCCAAAATATGTAGTCGACCTATTTCAGTGCGATTTAAAAAAAAAAGATTTGCACGAGGTTTATCAGTATGAGTGGAGATATATTTAAGTGTGAAAAATATTTATTCTTATTATTGACTTCGAGCACTTGAAAGAAAGTCTCAATATGTTTGAATAAATGATTATAATATAGCCAATTAGACAAAATATGTTCTTAATTAAGCGAGACTGCCAGAGAAAACTAAAATAAAACCAGTGATGTGAACTTACTGGAGTGATGTACAGACAAATAATGATACACTATATAATTGCGTGAATTTCCAGAGGGACAAATGGGGTGGAATTATGACACCAAACCCTTGTTCTAGAGAGCAGGTTGATTTCCATGGTAAATGCTTCGATTGTCTCTGAACGCTAATTCCTTTTTTCCCAATCAATATTTGCTATAGCTTCCTGTGCTGTTCGGTGAGGGAGGTGATGGAGGGATAATCTTCAAACCAAACTGCCGTCACTGCTACACAAGTGACGAATTAATAAAACTGCCAGTTTTGCTGGAACAAATTCTATATCTTATATTCTTGTGACTAACTAATCCATTTATATATTTGACAACTAAAACATGATTTGTGGGTCAATCTACATACTTTAATAATGAACTGTAAATCGCGACTTTCTGCAATATGGTTACAGCCACATATTCGGGCAGATCTCATGTTGTATACTGTCCGTCAGAACTGGAATTCAGAACACAACGATGGGACAACGACAACGTTTGTTATCCCCAATAATGATCTATTACAGTCTTTAACAGCATATAACATCAATATTAATTAACAGATAAAACATATAAACAGATAGTTATTGTAATCACCGGTATATGTACAAGTTAACTCATTCTAAAACATAATACAACATGGTGAAAGTATTATCATCGTACGAAAATGTTATAAAAACTTAGAAATACATTATAAAACAATTTTTGCGAAATTTAAGCTTAATCTGTATATGGCTAAACATATATGCTAGAAATTAGACCACGTCTAGTGAAATGTTATCTGCACATGTACATTAACCGTAATTTGATCTGCACATGTACATTAACCGTAATTTGATCTGCACATGTACATTAACCGTAAGAAGCAGAATAAATGTTTTGTTTAACAATCTAATGATCTGTTATGTTTAACTGATATACAATGGATTGGAAGGACTGGAAATGCCGAATTTTCAAGGATTAGAGATTCACCAACATGTCAACTTTTTCAGTCGACCTGTATTTCGACAAATAACTAAATTGATTCTTCCTCGAAATTCTACAGTAACATCTTCACATATTAATTTTTTTCTCTATTTTAAAGAATATTAACTACTTACCACATAGTATCGATTGGATAAAGATCAGTGATTTTCAAGTTAGTGAGAGATACGCTGGAGCAATGGCTTACTGCGTTGACGTCACGAGTCAGCTTCGCGATCAGGACCGGTCTTAGAAAATTTGTATATCGTACGCATGACGTAGCCACCATGGTGAAGTGTGTCGAAGGTATATGCCACCATGGTGACGTGTGTCAAAGTAAAATGCCAACCATGGTGACGTCTGTCGAAGGTATATGCCGCCATGGTGACGTGTGTCGAAGGTATATGCCACCATGGTGACGTATGTCGAAGGTATATGCCACCATTTTGACGTATGTCGAAGGTATATGCCTCCATGGTGACGTATGTCGAAAGTATATGCCACCATGGTGACGTATGTCGAAGGTATATGCCACCATGGTGACGTATGTCGAAGGTATATGCCATCATGGTGACGTTTGCCGAAGGTATATGCCACCTTGGTGACGTATGTCGAAAGTATATGCCACCATTGGTGACGTATGTTGAAGGTATATGCCACCATGGTAGTTACGTCGAACGTAAGATCTGACACGCTTTGTAAGACCGCGTCATGGCATTAATTACAATCATATATAACGGGACCAACTTGCTCTTAGATGCTGTACTAAATGTATGAGATCGGATGAGACTTATTCGATGAAACGATAGTGTGCTGTAACGAATGCACATGTGCTACAAGCATAGTACATGTACTTGTCACAATCTTCATAATAAAACATGATCATTCTCGAAAAAGCAGCGTATGTCAAAGTGACATGGACAGAAATAGTCTGGCATTGAGTTTGTATGATACATGTTTCAGGAAGAGCCCGGAAGATACCGTACTCGGCTATTAAAAAAAAACCCCACCTGTTCCACACAACAATCAGAAAGACGCACTATGCAGTTTCACTGTAATGTTTTTCTGATTACTCATCAAAATGATAAGCAGATGGTTTTATTACCTCGTCATAAATCTGGTACAATTACTAAACTTCACGATCTTTACTAAACTTCACGATCTCTTGAATACATTGGACTAAAATATTGCATGCAATTCCGACAAAGATATCGGGTATACCGGTTTGGGTACTGATTGGAAAAACATTTGTACAATGCCAGCCTCCTATATTCGTTGTTTTCTTTGTGTTATTTACACAATATAGATGATAAATTTTATTGCAGTAGGCCAACTGGCCCTTGAGCATATATACATACATAATATACAAAAATATAGCAATGAGGCTTATTCGAAAGAAATACCCCCCCTCCCCCCCTCCGAGTTATCTAATTTGCATGTGCAACTCATATTCAGACGATATACATGTACCGCAAATCTTATTTTATCCCCTTGGTATTATTTTACTGAGGAAACGAAACTTGTACATATCGTTATAAAGAACGATCGATGTCATGAAAAAAGCCGAAAGCCAGTTTGACGACATGGAAACGAGGAACAGATACCTTCCGAATCCCTCGCTGTTTATTTTTAGGATTCTATGTATATTTTGAGTCCTTTTGGAGAGCATGTCGACATGATTCTTCATGTTCAATTATTTATTTAACCGCAATTCTACAAGTTCTACTCGAGATAAATACAACATCGCCCATTTGTCATGCATAATATATATTTACATTGACCGCCCGGGATGAAGTCTTCTAATTCATTATCGATTGCCGGACCATATGGATTGCACATGTAGGCTTGACAGAGGAACTCCCAGTACACTCGCTTGGCTTATACATGAATAAACTACTAAACTACTGACTGAACTGTATGAAGGGTTCAGTCTATTCCATAGCGCACGAGTGTGTATGAGCGTTGTGTGAATCGTTTGAACTTGAACAGATCTTAGCATATATAATTAAATGTTGCAGATTAGTGAGGCTCCGCCATGTTAGACAGATATCATCAAACTGAGTTGAAGCTGTCGACAATTTAGCTCGGAACATAAAACTGTGCCTATGTTCAGAGAAATATTCACCGATGTCGCGGCGGTTTCAAATATTGTCGTTGATTGTACTCGCAGTGGTAGTCGCTTCATACTTCAGCCGTCTTGTGAGTGAGCGAACAGCAATTTATGGAGAAGATGTGCCGTTACTTCGTAGTACACTGGGCAGGCATTTCCACTTTTCGCCTATGCCAGTTGTGTTGGAGTTCAAAAGTCGGGAAACGCATGCCGAGGACCTTAAATCAGGTATTTGAAATTCTAGTTTGAGAACTCTGCTGGAACAATTGGAATGCATAAGTAGAGAAATTGACTCTTGAGATAGAATGGAGGGTTTCGATTGCATTCAAATTCCAATAACACCTTGTCTTCGAGTACGATTGTAAGAGACATGGCTAAAACAACAAAGGACGAGTTGCAGTAAGATGGATTTCTGTCCTATAGGCGTTAAACTGAATTTTCATACAGCAGTAAAACTGCCAACTTTTAATATTTCAAAGTAAAAGAATAGCTGGTAAAACGCGACCCAGAATTATGCATAATGTGCATGTTAATATGACGTAAAAACGTGTGTTTTGTCACTTTTAGTGGAGAATTTCTATATCATTTTCATAAATTCCGGAAAAAACACCTAGCATTTATTCTGATATTAATTTCGTTAGTATATATAATGATGATCCACTTGTGTTAATTTCATTTTGGTTCAAGAAGTGCTTTTTTGATAAAAATTGAAAATCAATTCGATGTTGTTTTGCAACCTGGCACGAAGTGTTGTAATCCCAAATACGTCATTGAAATCAGCGATAGTGCCAGTGACCGTGTGCTCAGTTCGCTTGGGTAAATTGGAGCGATATGCAAGAGCTGGAAAAAACTGAGGACGTCTGGCGACTAAAAAGCAGCCATATGACTCTGCAGGAAAGCATTCAGCTGCACCTAACATTCAGACCCGAAATTAAAGTGGATTCTCGGACGTAGCCTTAGTATCTCAGCCGCGCTTTTATTGTGATGGTTCATGTGGAGACTATGAAGTATCCACACTGCCCCTAACACCGGCTTAAGCGGAATTAGTTACGCTAGCTCGGGAGCTGATCAGCTCAAACAACTCATCTGATGTTAATGGATGAGCATCGTGGACGACTGATGGAGTAAACGTCTCAACATGGGGTAACCTGATAAATGCAAGAATCAAGGTTTTGTGAGTCCAAATCACGTCACTAACAGGAATAATTTTTCGTGTCCACAAACACTTGATATTATTTTCTTCGAATTATGAAGCATAATAGAACTTTAATATGTCTTCATTGACAATTAAAATTACAGATTATGTATACGTATACAAGTAATTTGACAAGAATATTCACGCACATGCGGGCAGTGTCACAGTATACATGTATGTCTGTAGTTGGGTAACTGGTCTCCCTTCAAGTCATCCAAGAACTTTTTTATTTGCCAATTTTTAATAGATCTATTGTGTTAAAGGCATCAGAGAAGCCGATTTATATAGTTCTGAGTGATCGACTGTTGTCAGCATGAGTGCACATTTGTGAATGTGCGCGTGATGTAGACATACTGGGTTCAATTTGTCCACGATGTAGAGGGCGGTTCTACAAATCTGCTCCTGGAAACAGTGAACCGGCAACACACAAGGCGACGCCTCCCGGACCCACAGTATGTACAGTACCCACATGAATTCGTTTGGAGTGGCCTAACTTCGAAACCGGTGACAATTATTTCCAGACATGGGGATTCCGCTGTTTCGCGCAGCGTCAAAGAGCTTCAATATAATAGCGGCTTGACAATAGCAGGTCAGAGTAGTACCGCTCGCAATATTACGTCAACTCGTCCTTTCACTTATTTCAATTCCTCAACATATTATCAACTGCAAAACAAGGAAAAAAAGTCGATCACTGATTCCTGGATTTATCATTGATCAGTCAACCTATCTTACTTGGATTATATTTCCCCGGTGTATTTCATCAAAGTAATATAGTGTTTAATCTTCTCGAGCTGAGATCAGCCAGCAACATCGCCCAACCCCTTGTATCCCGCACCCTCTATATCACGTCCCTCTCGTCCCAAGTTCTTCTCACTTACACCATATTCATCATTCGCTCATTTTTCACTCTCCTCTATATCTTTTACCTCGTCTACCTCAAACCTGCACACGTCGCCCATCACCATATCTCACCTCTGTCCCCCCCTCAATCTCCGTCGTCACACATTCGAACCTCGCATCGCCTCTCCCCGTCCTTCTCTCCATCCACCGTGATCTACCATTCGTTCCTTCACTCCTGTATCTCTCTACGCACCTGCTGCTTAACATAGGCGAGCGGCAGATCCTAGAAAAGGGCCTTATTTTTCGAGTTTAATGCACCCACCCTACACACACCTGGATCATACATCATTTTAAAGCCTATGGTCTCCACTTTTCAGATCTACCTGCAGTACTGTTGAAATGTGGTGCCGTTGCCATGGAAACGAGCTCCAAAAACGTCATGTTAGATTTACCATTTTCCTCACTATTGGAACACTTGATAATATGGATAACATAGATTCTTGGGTGCAAAGGTTCAAATGATGACCCAAGCGCAAAACTTGACATGGGTAGTCTAATTAGGACAATTTTGCCAGAAATTAATGTTAGCTAACTGAAATCCAAGTTGGCGGCTATTTTCCAAGATGGCCGTCGAAGGACCCTGCTAATACCTGATTTTGTCAGAAAAAGTGATGAAATTTTACGATTGGAATTATTTTGACCTTCACATATATACTTTTAGAGAGGGGAAAGCAGATTCTGGTATCTTTGTGTACTTCCAGATATATGTTCTAACATTCCTGAATCTGATGATGTCACTATTGAAGCGTTGTGCCATGATGTGACCAATTCGAGTTTGCATTGTGTTATCATTGACTGGAGTTTTTGCATTAGTGATCCCATTTGATTGAGGTTATGTCTTAGTTACGCATTATTAAGTCTATATAATGTCCTTTACTAAAAGATTATTTCCATAATTTGATGCATGAGTAGGCTTATCTTGGAACAATACTTCACCTTAAATTGTGTTTCGGTGTAATCTGTGCCACCTGTTGGCCATTTTGGAATTTCAACAACCTTTACTTATAAGGGTTAATATAAATAAATGGGCTGTTCCTGTCTGTTGGTTGTTAGCAGAATGTTCCGAACTGACAAGGAGTTTATTTGGGACCAATTTGCTCACACTATTCACTGTACCCCCGAAGAACGTTGTACGGATTTAATTATTCAGTGTGCCCAAATAGGACACATGTCGGAAACTGGACCCTGGGTAATTTCACCTGGGTAATTAATCCCATGGAGTATTGTAACGCTGGATCATGGGAAATGTCATATCCATTGGGCTATCTTTCTGTTTGCCACCAAACATGGCAGGCTTATATACTGCATCAAGGAGAATGTTCAATTGGGCTTGATTTTCCACTATGCCCAATTGGAACCCACATCGAAAACTGGACCCAGGATAATGCCGCCTAAGTATTTTTCCTGAGAATTATATTCCTGCCCTCAAAATTAGTGCAATTACCTACTGGGTCCCAGGGAATGTTCTGTTGGATTTATTTTCTCTTTTTTTTAAATCGAGATCTACAGTTTCACATATTAATGCCGCTGTTACCGAGGAAACGGGCATAAACGATCACACGACATTCTGAAATGCCTCCTCCAGAAGGGATTGAAAGTAACGTTAATAATAAATACTACAGGTCATTGTACAGGAAATTACATAAATATCTCCAGCGAGACTGGTTTGAACTTGAATGGGACAGTTCTGGACAGGAAACCGGCATGTAAGACACTACCGAATTATCGAATGTCTCATCAAGCTCATATAGGTAATACACTAGTAGTAGGGAAAGGACCAATGTGGTCGCATTGAGGCGCTTTTGTGTGAGGCTGATGACGTCACATCTGATGACGTCATGGATAATGTCACTTCCGGTACGAGGTCACGTCCGGATCAAAGGTCAAAGAGCACTTCCGGTTACGTGCTATCCGAAGATGACGTGGCTTCCGGTGTCAATTGATGCATGCGCAGTCGGTCAGTAGCAGAAAAAAGGCATTTGGGTGGACGTTTTGGGGTCGAGGTGGACCATCCTTGGTTTAAATGGGTCGTGTGAGGTGTCATATTGAAGCGCTCGTGGGGTAGCGTCCGATTGAGGTGTCTTGTAATGGAACTGCCATCAATCTGCGCATGCGCAGTCGGGTAGTTGTAGAAAAAGGCCATTTGAATGGGCGTTTTGAGGCAGAGACGAACCATCCGTGATCTAAATGAGCCGTGTGAGGTGTCATTTGGAAGGACTCGTGGAGTAGAGTCTGACTGTGGTTGCGGTGAAACTGCCGTTAGTCTAACACTAGGGAGTAAGTTCCCTATATTCTGTACCTAGTCTCATACGCAGACAGTTCAGAGAAAGAAAGATCAGCACGTTCACAGATGTATTTTAGTATTCCTCCATCACATCACACCCACACTGGGGGAGCCGCGTTGGGTGTGTTCATATAATAGTATGGCCGAAGATTGACATTTCGAATAGCGGATTCTGATTGGACAGGAATAACCGAAAATATGTCAAGCGGATAAGAGGGACCCTGACAGATGCAACATAAAATGACGGCTTCTGATTGGACAAGAGCAGTCGACGCTACTGCTGGCCGACTGTGCATGCGCGGATTGACAGCACTTCCACTACAGACCACATCAGCCTCACACGATGCATTTGGACAGTAAATGGTCCACCTCGACCCCATAATATCCATTCAAATGTCTTTTTTCTACTACTGTCCGACTGTTCATGCGCAGATTGACGGCGACATCAATCTGACTCTACCCGAAAAGGGCTCCAAGATGGCACCCCACACGGCCCGTTTGGATCATGGATGGTCCACCTCGTTCCAAAACCGTCTATTCGAATGCCCTTTACCACTGGCGGCACTTCCATTAAAAACCACCCCAGTCTGATGTTCCCCCAGGTGCGCTTCAACATGACACCTCACACGAACCAATTGGACCACGAATGGTCCATCTCTAGCCCAAAACGCCCATTCAAATATTCTTTCTCTACTACTGCCCAACTGCACATGCGCAGATTGACGGCAGTTCCACTACAAACCACTCAAGTCGAACGCTATCCCACGAGCGCTTTAATGTGACACCTCACACGGCCCATTTGAACCAGGGATGACCCACTTCAGCCCCAAAACGTCCACCCAAATGCCTTTTTCTAAACGAATGTGACATCACCAGAAAACAGCCTCAATGCGACCTGATTGGTCCGTTTCCTAATACTGATACTCGCTGGACTATTAGGGGTAGAGTGGGTGAGATTCTGTGGAAGCTAAAACCACATTATTATTTCCATAGGTCTACACCATGATTTGCTGGCCTGGATGAACACATTTTCATCATTGGTTGCATTCGGTTGCCCTGTTCTGCTCACTGAAAAGGACATTGAACAATCATACACTGGTTTATTTAGAAGGAAAATCTCATCATCCTTAGTCCTGGTTCATCTGACAAAGCCGAACCATGACATTTTCGAACGCAACGTTGGTTATCTTAAGACGTACAACACTTTGTTCTCTCTACCACGGCTGATGCAAGAACAGCTATGAGCTAATAAAGTTGTAATCAATTGGCTAGGTGGAGACGTTACGGTTATGTTCAGCCCCCTCCCCCTCCCCTTCCCCCGGCCTCGATCATTGAGCTCATTGGCCCAAGACTACCTTTGAATGAAACTGAGGGCTGTTGCTGGTGCCGTTTAATTTACAGTAGTTGAAAGGCGAATTTTTGTGACAGGCGTCCTGGTGGTGTCGGTTTTCTCATACTTGTTTTATCACTTTCGATGACCAAAACTTGTATTAACAGGGATAATCGGCAGCCATCTTGGTTAATTTTCAATGCCAAATGAGTGACCCAATCGGACCATCCTTGCTAAGTTTCATTCTAGTATCATAATTTGAACGTTTGCATCTGAAAATCTCTGTTATGCACTTTAAATGTTTACCATAGTAAGACAAGCGTTCTGAGAACCTCGTCTTGTGGGATGATCCGCTGAAACTGCTGCAGTATTCAAAGCATATATGTAGAGCAAACTTTCCAAGTAGCCTACAGGTATACATGTAAAATTTGCCTAACAAAAACCTTATCATTGGCAAATTACTATGTCGAAACCCTCAAAATTTGGGCAAAAAAATAGTATTTCATCTCATAAACAGCACAGGCTCATTCGCTCATCATATGAGACATGTTTAACAAGTTTCATAATCATCCAATGAAACGTGACAAATTCATTTAACTTTTCAGTACATTTTTGTCTAACAAAAAACACTCTATAATTGGCAAATTACTAAGTCCAAAGACTTTTAATTTGGAAAAAAAAATCATCTCATAAATAGCACAGGTACATGCTTTAATCATATGTAACATGTGTATCAAGTTTCATAATCATTCAATAAAACTTGACAACTTCAGCAAACTTTTTATGTACACTTTTGCAAAACACAAAACTTGATCATTTTCCATAATTTGGACAAAAATTAATATTTCATCTCATAAATAGCACAGGTAAATCCTTCAATCATAAGAAACAGGTGTACCAAGTTTCATTATCATCCACTAACAACTGACAACAGCAGCAAACTTTCTATGTACAGGTATACATGCCCACTTTTGCTAAACAAAAAACCTTATCATTTGCCATAATTTGGACAAAATTTAAATTTCATCTCATAAATAGCGCATGTACGCATGTACATTCTCTAATCATAAGAAACATGTGTACTAAGTTTGATAATCATCCAATGATAACGGACAATTCTAACAAACTTTCTATGTAATCCCCTACAGATGTACATATGCAAATTTGCTAAGCAAAAAACCTTATCATTCGATTTTAACATTGGAGCATTCTAGAATACCTGGGTGGTGCCGTAACTCACCCTTTTTGTGAATTTCTCTTCTTTTTTTTAATTTGGTAAACCAAAAACCTTATCATTTCCAGGGAGGTGATACCGACGACGACATCCTCTTCCCCCCTCTCACAATATCTCCCCTTCACTTCATAAGGCGAGGTAAATTTGAATAATCTAACCTCAAGTCGGGATGTAGTTTCCATAACGGTGCCGCGTTTTGACAATATGGCAGGTGAATTTGAAAAATAAAACGCATAATCCATGTGTATGTAGGTTAGTTGAGGTCTAGTACGTAAGCGTATCAAGTTTCAGTGCCGGAAAGAATTACCGGGAAAACTACCTAGGCGGCATTATCCACGGTTCAGTTTTCGATCTCAATCTCAATTGGGCATAGTTGAAAAATACGATGCAGTACGTAAGCGTGTCACGTTTGGTGTCAGTAACCCTTGACAGTTTGGAACAATTCATTATAATAATCACAGAGAGTAGAACAACCCAGTAAAACATACAGGTACATATATATAAAAGAAATGAGATTATAACTAGTATAGTGCTGAAAATACGGGTACAAAGTAGCTCATTCTACCGCCTCATATCAGATCCATATATCTACGAACTTCCCAACCATCCAATCATTTACCCAACCCACAGATATATGGCAAAGTGACACAAATCTCAATAGATAGTACATTTCCCGTGGTGCAGTAAATATACGTGTCAAGTTCCAACATGGGATGAATTACCCATGTGGCATTATCCAGGGTCCAGTTTTCGACTGAGGCCCTAATTGAGCAAACTGAATAATTAAGCCCGCCGAGACAATCCCCGGGATACATTAAATAGTGCGTGTCACGGTTGGTCCCAAATACAAGCCTTGTCAGTTAAAACAATCTTTTAACACACAGACAGGAATAATCCACATATATACGTTGTATATTGATCTGTAGTGTTGAAATAGTTGAAATAACGAAATGGCGACCAAGTGGTGTGGATTAGGTCGCAAGACATTTCATTGTGAGGGCTATCTCGGAGCTTAGACATCTTCATTCATCAAATTATGGCAAGAATCTTTAAGTAAAGGACATTATATAGACATACCAGTTGACGAGTAACTGAGACATAATCTCAGCAGAAGAGGATCGCTAATGCGAAAACTGTAATCACTGATAACACAATGCAAACTCGAATTGGTCACACCATGGCGCAACGCTTTTAAATTTACATCACCAGTGCAGAAATTATAGAACATATCGCTGAGAGTACTTGTAGATACCAGAATAATTTTTCCCCTGAACAGAAACATATAAATGAACACCAAAATGAATCAAATCGCAAAATTTCATCACTTTCTCTGGCTAAATAAGGCATTACTAGGGTCAAATGGCGGCCATCTTGGAAAATAGCCGCCATCTTGGATTTCAGTTGACTAACAATATTTCATGGAAATGCGTCCTATTTAGAATATCCATGCTAAGTTTCGTGCTTGTTTCGTCATTTAAACACTTGCATTCAGGAATCTATATTATCCGTATTACAAAGTGTTCCATTAGCGACGAAAATGGCAAATCTAACACGACCTATTTAGACCTCGTTTCCATGGCAACGGCACCACATTTTGACAGTACTGCAGGTAGATTGGAAAAGCAGAGACCATCAGCTTTAAAATGATCTATAATCCATGTGTGTGTAGGGTGGGTGCATTAAGTCGTCTCTGGAGGTGCCCTGACCGCTCGCCTAACATGCACCCTCAACAAATCGACCAGAACAATGGATTTAGCAATCAGTGGATATAAATGTAATATCAGGCAATACCAGGTCGAAATTTGTCAAGACGGACTGTAATCATGAATGATTACATCTAGATAGTTACCCTCTGAGAGTGGTGAGAGACGGGGACGTATTACTTACTTGTCTTCCTTTTTTTTGTTTGTTTGTCGGGATGTCTCCATGTTTGCTTGCACCACAAGAAGCAAATAACTGAATGTCTTTTTTTTGTAAAGGAGATGAAACCCTTGTCTTCGGTTTGAAGGACAAGAACACCGCTCGCCATCCCACGAACAACACGGACATTTGGGTGAACACTGAATCAAGGTAAATTATGCCTATATTGATATTTACGGCAGATCAGCTTCAACGACGTGTCAGAAAAATCTTCAACATCCTGGCTGGTTTTCACAATGGTCTTGCCAAAAACGATTACTTTTAGAGAACGTCATCTGTAGCGATTGTGTGCGTGATTTCCATGATCTTTTCCCTATCGTCACCAGTTTCCGTGTCCCATTCCACATGTCAAAATGTTGACATTGGGTTCGTCGTCATCTTGATCTCGATGGTTATTGCCGCCTCCATAAAAATACAAAACTGGTCCGTAATTCAGTATTCAGCCGTTGACCGTTAACGAAATTTCGCCAACATGTACATAATCTAAAGGTCTAATCCGTATAACAACATCAGCAGTAAAAAATAAATTATAGCAGGCCTATACATAAACGCAGGCGATTTTCTTGCAAGAGAGAAGCGGTTTTCATTAATGCCAACAAGATATTATCGTGTTCCAAATATCAGATCAGTATTCTTACTTCCATATGATTATCGCTCAGGTCGCGTATTTCGTATGGCTGACACTGTCTAACCAGGTACACTCTTAAAATGTAAGTGTTGTATTTAATATTATAAAAGTTCGGGAAGTGACAACATTATAAATTGTTAACAATCCATTAGTCCCACAGATTAGTTTTGCATAAACTAGAAGGATTGAAACTCCGAATAAGGATGTGTTTATATGTATTCCTGATGATGGTCTAAACAAGTGCTGAAATATAGAATTTTTTATCAAAATGACATCCTTATTCGGAGTTTCAATCATTCTAGTATATAGCTTGCAGTATAATGTTGGATATAACACTATTTCCCAACAGATTCTAAGAGTGTTACAAATATAACACTTTATATAATGTTATCACTCCTCGGACATTTACAATTTTAAAAACAACACTTTCATTTTAAGAGTGTAACCGCGATATACCTAATGTGTGAAATGTGTAGGAGAGGTAGAATCACAATCCCTGAAAATCTAATACAAAAGCAGTTATTGAAACTTGTGTCAAAACAGAAAACCAAATTTGAAGGCTTTTTTTTTGAAGAACTGAAATACTATTATAAAATAGAACAAAGTGTGTCTCGAATCCAAGACTGGGGTGTCTGGGTCAGTCTTTTTAGTAACTGATGAAAATATCACTTGCATCTTTTGGAAATTGGTTGTGTCAGAGTACATGTATATATCAGATGCACAATAATTAATATATATATACACATCACGCATGGTATGTTGACGGGGAATCATGTATGTATATGTAAACTGTATTGTCTAGATGTATCTGAATATGTTATGAAAAAAAAACCTTGTGTCTACTTCCGTTCAACCCCGACCAGGAACCGGGCGAAGATCACGTAATGCATTTGAACAGCAATTGAAATGCATAATATGCTCTAGAAATCGACTTGGAAACTAATTTGCAAAACAGAATTTTGTTCAGTGAAAACTGAATGATGAAAGGCACATTACTTTGACTTGCCCGCATCGTTGAAAACTGTGGAGGCCTTCTCACTTTCAGAAATAGATTGTGTTGAAAGCAGAAACATATTTATTTTTGGCCTGTTTGGAAGGCGTAGATTCTTTAACGACAACGGCTGACCAGTGAAAGTCGGATATAACGCGCTCACAAAGAAAATTAAGCAATTATTTTATTTCTTTGACATTATCTATGATAATAGCTTTGACAATCTACATGTAGTTTTCCGCAAAAGTTGAAAAGATCCAACAGATTGCAAAGGTTCAAAATACGCGTAGGAACGCCTGTCGTCAATTACAACCATCATATCCGATATAGCCTACCGCGTTCAGTTTTGCTAACAACATTATTTACTTGACATGAAGTCGACCTGATCACATGAAGTTGACATGATCATGTGAGATTTGATTTGTAAGAGGGGAGCGGTAACAGTTTCCAATGATGCCAGGAAATCGATTCCGTATCGTTGATAAGTGTGCATTCTAGACTACCTCAGTCATGTTTTGATTGTGCATGTTCGTTTGAAGATGACGGAGAATTCAAAGACATAGCGTTGAAAGGGCCTCGAGCCTAGGCAGAAACTCGGAAACTCGCGCCTGGTCCAACGATAGTATTTTGAACATAATGTGTTTGTTATTTTCGTAATAATATGGAATGCTCGGCATTTCTTTTTCCCAGCCATCGGCCCAACGGCAAGGTCATTTTCAATAAATTGCATGGATTTTAAGCTCTGTCGAAAAGATTTCTTTGCAATAGACAGCCAAGAACCAGAAGTTTAACTCATTTAATTGATCTCTTCATTCCCCACAGTTTAACCGTAAATATTTTTGACTCTGACTTGCCTTGACGAAAAAAATTCTATTAAAAAATATTGTAATGGTCGTCTGGTTAGGACAAGAAATTGTTTAGTAATCAAGGATAATTTGCTAAGGATATTTAATAGACTAAATTGTTAGACGCTGCGTTGAGTCCACATATGGGATATTTATTATCCTTGTGGGTTCGAGTCCCATGTTGATCATTCATAATGAGACCATTCCCATTCCCACAGTTTTGCATTATTATAGCAGGTCTCCACCCAGTATATATTATCCAAAGAACTAGTTTGGAACTAGTCTGGAATTAATTATAAGAGCTAGGTAAATTCGTGCAGGTGTGGTCGTTCTTTTTGTGTATTTCACACAGACTAATGAAGTAACGATAACAGCTTAATATAATCACTACAGAATGCATACAGATATACTTTTCCCTTTATTGTTATGTATGAAATGCTAAAAGATTGTATAAGAAATATCTATTCAATTTCGACGGTATGTCTCCGTATAAAAGAAATTGTCGCATGAGTTTGATGTGTGTAAAACGTGGGAAAAATCAGTCCAAACTAGAAAAAATACTGTTGTGCAGCACATCTATTACAACATAAGATATGCTAACATAGTTTATTTATAGTCGGTTTGGTACAAAACGACCAAACATCAGCTCGCATGGAGCTATTGTCACCGAATGCAGGTGAGCATATATAGTATATGAATGAGTGCAGAACTACGAAAGAACAATGAAAAACTTAAATATTTACACGGTAATAAAAATAATTTGGTATTAAACTGACCATGAGATTAAAACTGATTTTCAAATTGAAGTAATAGTAAAACAGAACGCTTCAAATTACAGCAGAATATCGAGGTAGAAAAGAATTAAAACACTGTAAACACATTGACCACTAATAGAGGATAAGATTCCAGAGTATAAAAATACTGATTAAAATAAGAATTACAATTCCAGAGTAAATTGATGATGTATCACACTAAATATTAAAACATCGATCATTAATATTTAATAAAGAAGATTACTTCGTAAATTGATCACGAATAATACTAAAACCAAAGAAGACTATATTAAAATTGCTAAATTAAAACGTTACTGCAGTGATCATCAATATTTAATTAAAATAAACTGATCTTAAGTAAATGATTAATTTTAATAGTGACTAGTAGAACATATTAAAATTACGTGATCATGTCGGGGTATAAATCAAATTTAAAACATCTAGCAATTAGAAATGTGTATATCACAGCAAATTTAAATTTAATTCACAAGTTTTTGAGCTTAGATTTAAAAACAGATAAGAATGGAGCTTCTTTACTTTCGTTGTCTTGTTCGCTCCACATTGTGGCTGCCATGTATAAGAATGAAGTTAGTCCGTGTAGTTCTTGGTCGTGGAACGTCATCAGTTAAAACTCCTCTCAGGTTACACGAACAGTCTTTTAATTTAAAAAGTTCTTGTATATATGGTGTTAGACCATGTATAGATGTGTACATCTCAGCCACTAGTTGTCGGCTTAGCTTCTGTTCAAGAGTAACCATGTTCGCCATATTCACCAAAGAATGGTAGGTGCTAGCATAATCCATACATACACAACGGAGTTCTCTCTTGGGGTTTCTCTAGTCTATTAGTCTCATAGGCATTGACCGGAAACCAGACCAGGGGACAATATTCAAAGACAGATCGAACGAAAAATCTCAATGCTGACAAGTTCACATTGGTAAAGAGAAGACTCTACTAAGATTTGACGAGAGTTCAGGTGTCGTCCACCTTTCGTACAGAGCTGGTCAATATGATTGGAAAAAGAAACTTTTTGATCAATCAGCACTCCCCGTAGTTTGACACATGGTACTGAAGATTTCGTCATGGTCACCAGCATTTCTTCAGATACTCTGGGAGTTGTCAGTTGGAATTTATCCGAGTTTGCCTGCATTAATTAGGTTCTCCTTAAGCCATGATATGCACAAATTAGTATCCACAGTTAGAGACTGTATGACATTCCGGAGTAGGTTTTCCACGGAACTGAGGGTATTGTCTTCGGCATACATGAGCAAGGAAGATTTTTTTATATGCCATGCAAGGTATAATAAAAAAGATGAATAAACCCGGCCCAAGCACAGATCTCTGTGGTACGCCTTTAAAATGTAATTAAAATCACTGACACAATCACCCAATTTAACCCTCTCTGTGAAGTAGATAGGACACTAGGGTGAGACTTTGAAGTGACATACCGTTGAGTTTAGCTAGAAGCAGATCGTGCGGTAAGCAGTCAAATGCTTTGAAGAGGTCCATTAACATAGATGCGACGGGTTTTTTTTATCAAGGGCTTTCTTCCAATTTTCGATAATTCGTATGAGGGCGTATTGAAAGCTGTATCCCTTTCTGTAAGGCGACAACATGGGTGAGAAAATCGTTCGAGTGTAATCAGATATCTGTGCATTTATACACTTTTCATACACTTTGGAAATTCCATTGAGAACACTCACAGGACGATAGTTTTCCTTTAGTAGAGTTTCACCCTATTAATGGACAAGACGAACTACGGTAATTTTATGTTGGTTCGAAAAGACGCCTCTCTCTATACAATTGTTGTTGATGTTCTTGACTGGGGCAGAGATTACACTGGATGCATCTTTCAAACGTCTGGTAGGAATGCGTTCATTGTTTTTGTTAATACAAGATCAAATGTACGTTGCCTGCATGACGTAACGTGTCGAAAATGAAAGTTAAATTCTCCTTGTAGTTCTCGTTAATCTGCTTCACACTTTCCTGGTCCCGGAATTTTTCGATATCCAAGAATAAGGGTACAAAGAGAGACAAATACTTTGCTCTATTAAATGATGCCACAGAGGAAGGTAAGACAGATACATACTCAACATGCATTAGACAGTAGACTCTCCATGAGTGAATAATAGTAAACTGAGTAACTGTTGCTAGAAAAAGGTTCGTTACATTTAATGTAAGTAGATCCAGAAGATAAATACAAAATGTTGCAGATAAGCTCCTGGTCCGGACACATTTAATTATTTAATTTGTTTGTTCAGTTAAGAAAAAAGTTCCTAGAATATTATTGTTATTGGCAACTATATGCTACATGTTCCAACACAGCTTCCGTTCAACAAATAATTGACCGAAACAAAATCTGCGTTTGTGTGTCAGTGAACAGTATATCCCCTCTGTATCCGGTCCGCCTGGTAGGTCAAATGCAATGCTTGAAGCGCTCAAGTTTCGAATTCTGGAAACTCACCGGAAACCATTGGAACGTGTAACATTACAGTTTCCAAGCTAGTTTCGAGAGGTTTCCGAAATTGGAAACTTGCGTTTTCAAGCAATGATGCGTTTTAATGCGCATGTGTAAGGGTCGCTGCCTAGGAAAAGGGACCATGTGCCTCGTTCACTCCTGACAAATATTGGAAATCTTAAATTCATTAATACAAATCCATGATGTATGGTACAGTTGTAACCAATCGATGAAATGTTATCGCAATTTGTTATATATAACCTGTTTGAATTGAGTTTAGAAAATAGCATATATATTTGATACATCAGCTTTTTGCGAATCGTTATAAAAGCATTACAACACATATAAGGGAAGTGGGAAGAGGTACCGACATACTGACTGCGTCACATGACTTCACAGAATAACACAGGTAAAGATGTTCTAAAAAGAAGCAACAATTATGGCCTACTACCAAACTTTCTCTCCTAACTCCGGAACGACAACGGCAAAGAAAATTAAAGGTGACCCTCAGAGACTTTTCAGTTTATCATACTGGGGCCATTTTGAGCCTGTTAGCTTAGACCCCTTGAGTAAATTCAAGATGCCGTCCATGTGGGGATACAGGAAAGTAATATTTTCGTCATTTTTCTTCAAAATCCCTGCTTTTCTTCGTGGAAAATTGGGTAAAATCTATTTTATTTCACACCAGAGCATTATTAATAATTTATCATGTAGTTTTTGTAAAGATGAAAAATTCGAAAAATTCTGAACGAAAAATGTCTGTTTTTGAAGATAACGTCACTGAGACGTCAACAAAGCGGCCATCTTGGATTTTTTACATTTTCTGGTAGAGCCTGACACAGGGGTATAGTGTGGTAAGCTTCAGTCCCATAGCTCAAGGGGTAAGTAAAATATTATTTGCTTGCCCCCCCCCCCCCTCAGGCCTGGACAAGTCCCAGAAAGCCCAGTCCAGATAGGGTTAATTTCATTCCATTCCACAGAAATCGTGATGAAGCCTCCATGCTGACCAGATTCGCCATAAGAGATTTTAGCCGCTGTCCTAATATGGCACTGTACAAGAAAGCGGGATGTAAAAGTCTGACCTTGTTTGATAACCCTCAACCGATTACAGCATTAGCAAGCTTCCCGGGATCTGGAAACACTTGGGTCCGACATCTTCTCCAAGAAGCTACAGGTAGGTATGGGAATAAATGCATTATAAAATCGAGCAATTTTGCAGATTTTCACTGTTCCCGAAAGTCGAAGACGGATGTTATTCGAAACAACTCCCTGTTTCGTTTTGTTATAATTAAGTCAGTTGAAACTTTCTTCGAACAGACTGAGTAGGTTTCCAAACGACGCATTTCATTTTGCAAATTACCTTATCACTCCAACATCTTAATGATAAATCTGACTAAGACTGAGCAGTTATTTCATTTGCAAAAAGTAATTTCCACATATATTGATTATGGTTGTTGCTGTTCTCGTTGTCATCGTTCTATGCTATCTCTCACGATTCTGCAAAACACTTTTGTTGCTTTTCTGCAAGGTAAATTCATTCACTCGTTCACTATTAAATTTAGGGTGTGCCAAATGCGAGTAGTTTGCATGCCACCGTTTGATAAATGATGGTGTGTCATATGCCAGTGGGTTTAATAACATCCATTGGAAGCATATGTTCCTACTATTAAGTAATCATGGTAATTGAATAGACGCCCAACTTACCCACTCTACTGCGAAATCTTTTCTATAATATATTCGCCAGGGTATGGTGAAATGGTGATGAAAATGTGGACATGTCAGATTTTGTGGTTACTATATCATTCTTCTGCTCTCCCTATCGCGCAATATTAAAAAAATGATAGATTTCTTCGCGATGTTGTTTGTTACCTCTCCTTTCTATCCATATGCAGGTATTGCAACGGGAAGTGTTTACTGCTCTGAACTTCTCAAAGGTCCTGATTTCCCAGCAGAAGGCGTCGCTAACAGCAGTGTGATTGTGGTCAAAACTCATAGCAGTAACGCCACCCATCGACTCCTCTACGATATGGCAGTGGTTATATTGAGGAATCCCTTGGACACCATTCTGTCGGAGTTCAATCGAATGTACAGTAACAAATTATCCCACCCACGTTTAGAAATCTACCTCTTGCGTAAGTTAAATAGACTCTATCGCCAATTCAATTTTTTGCAACTGTGCAGCGTCTGCGCAGCTTGTCATGAACTCCTGTTGGTACCAAATCCGACGTTTTGGAGAGATAGTGTTAGAAAAAGTAAGTAAAATCACCAAAAATTCACATGAACTATCGCCACTTGGGCTAAAAAAAACGGCTCCTGATATTTATTTGCCCTGAACACAATTTAGTTCCACAGAAAAATTACTTTTCTCGAGATATGACACACTTTCAACCTGACCAGAATGCGACCGTTGATACAAATGACCTATTGTGACCTCGCCGTGTACGCATGCCCAGTTATCCTAGATTTGTAATGGCGATCTCGACTATTCATTCTCATGATCGAAGTTTATATACGTGGTCGTCTCAATTGATGCCTCAGCTCAACTTGCATTACAATCAAGGCCACCGGAGTGGCACCAGAGGCACATTATTCGTCAACCGAAAAAAAAATGGCGATACCATAATTATTTCTAGCATCGATATCGCATTCAATTTTGCCATATAAATACATTTGATTCGATATTGAATTAAATGAATATGTAGTGGGGTTAGTCGCGTTCAGGCCAGGATTCGATGAATGACAATCGCAAATCATCACAGTTATCGCTCGTATTTTTGGTTGTTCTATTTGTTTTTTGTAGTGGATTTTTTAGAATCGAAATATGGAATGACGAGTTCTGACTCGCTTTGACAACATATTTCCGACTTTCGGGAACTGTATTTATCAGCCTGGAGTTAAAATGCAGGAAGGTTTTTGTGGTGGAACTTATACCGTCCCTTATACAGACCCTCCTGGAATTGTTTATACTTAAATGTTTAAGTTGTTTGCTTTGGTCCATAATGATCGAATATTTTGACTTCGGAGAACTTTTTACAGTGATATAAATAAATGTACCTAAAGCGGAACTCATTTTTCGGGATGTTTTTCAAATAGTATGTAAAATTGTGCTTACATTGGTACATTTTGACAGTATATTTTCGAGTGGTTTTGGATGAAAGTAAAACAAATTTTTCGACCCGGAGCTCTGTCCAGACTCGATAAGTCCTTCATAATAGCAAACGTCAAATCCGATATTCCATAGTCCAGCCGCAGTTCATCGTCAATACTCGAAAGTCCACTTACCACGAATTCCAAGTATGTATGAAATAAAAATAAGAACACAAGAAGATTTTCTACAACAGAGAAGCGATCAACAGTTTTCAATGATTTCAGCAAGACATGATGATGTTGTATATATAAAATCCTGCCCACTAACCATTATTCTTTAATCTAATGAATTCCAAGTCGTTATCGGAGAATGTGTACGCTTTGATTGTGATTGTTCATTTGAACACCATAGAGATGTAAACACACATGATATTCAACCGTCCCTAGACTCGGGATAAGCCGAATTAGACACACGTTACGAAAGGTAGCGCCTCCGAGAAAATTGTCGAATTAACAGATGAAAAACGCTGTGTTCTGGTGCATTCTGTTAATAGGATTACGGCTTCACATTTGTCATTATCTTTGGAAAAGCATGAAAACTACAATCTAGAGTTTACTATTTTGTTTCTGCTCAAATTATTATCATTCACCACAGCCAAGTATTGGTGGGTCTCCAGCCCCCTCAGGCTCCCACCCCGGGTCCGCCAAACCTGATTAGGCCTACTGCTTGGCGAAGCAGCGCTTCTGGGGCACTGTTTTAAATCCCAATTATCCTGGTAACAGCGTCAGTGTGACCTGCTGTCACGTCTGACGAAGGTAATTCTTTAATAATCGCCTCAAAATTACTAGTATGAACCTAGGCGCACAGAGTGTACACATATTTATACCAAATGAGCAATTCAAATTTTACCCACGTGCCACAAACATCCGGGACGGAAAATGGATTGGTTGCCATGTTTCTGAATGATACAGGCGACCTCATTTACCTTCCTCGGTAGAAATTATTGGCTGTATCAGGACAATAATCTTTTTGTCAAATATTGGCAAAAGTACATCTCAACGCTGATAACGCTGTCAGACTTACTTGAGGGAACACAGTTCATTTGACTTCACAATATCTAAACTGTCAAAAAACAACGCCGCAATGATGACGCTTTGCTTCACTGACCGGGCTCGCCCCCGTGCGACACAATTAGCATGCCGTGGTCGTGGCGGCCGAACAAGTGGTCTTAGAATATGAATATACTAGATATGAAACTTAAAAGTAATACAGTTTTTATTTGAATGGAATACTTCAAAAGCAGGTAAGAGAATAAACAGTGTTTCAGGCACCTGATTGGCGGGATGAGCCTATAAACTGAGTATTATTATCAGTTTGTTCAACAAGGTGTTGAGACGCCGTTAAACAATGATATAGAAACACACAATTATCTTTCTTCACACGAACGGTGATCTAGTCATGGCGGAGAACATAATCTTGCAGTAATGGAATCACTTTTCTATGTCTCACATGGTGTTAATGACACATCATATGTGTCACATGGTGTTAATGACACACTCTGATACTTATACATCTCAAACTATAATCCTGTGATAAGGGGAATATTTGGCAAAGTACAAGTTTTTTCATTCTATTTCTTAAAATCTGTATATTAATATAAATATATAATCTCTATGTTCATGAAGGGTATCCGTATAATTCTTATCATTTCGAAATTTGCCCTCACATTTGAGTAGAGAAAAAAGTTGTGTCAAGACCGACGCAGGCCGAAAAAGCGTGAAATCAGTTGTATTGCAGGATTTCGAGAGGTCGGAATTGGGTGCATTCTTCTAAAAGATAATATTGCTCGATGCACATGTTAGACACATGAAAGAACTTTGTTTTGTATTTTCAGACTGGTCCCGATTTGTGCGAAAGTTAATAGGGGGATGGAAGCGATTCTATACAGATTGGATGGAATTCCGTGGACCACTATTTGTCGTTAGATACGAGCATCTCACGAGGGACTTGATCGGTGAAGTTCGGAAAATTCTCCGCTTTCTGCACGTGGTCGTCAACGACGACGACCTCGCGTGCATGGCAAGGAACGCCGAGGGGCATTATCACAGAAAGTCGGGCAATTTCTATTTCGATACCTGTACCTATCTAACAGAAAATGAGTGTAAAACATACGGCGCAGTTATAAACCAATTTGAGGACATAGTGAGAACCAAGTTAGTTTGATATTAGATATTACTAAATGAAAATAATAAGAATAACATACAAAGACGATTCACTCATGAATACCAATCATAAGAGGAACAGTTGCTCTCTTAGAGACATTAGCACACTAAAGGCATTGATAACCTTGAAACGGAGGTAAATTTATAAGAAATGATGCACCAGTATTTAGTTCTACGTGTGCATAGCCTTGTGCTCAATATTTTATGATGGTATGCGCAATAGCACAAGGGTTATTCGAATGCCAATGTGAAAAACAGCGGAAACGAGCAAAAACTACCAAGATGTGAGTGAAATGCAATTTTCGTCAGTCAGTTACTGATAGTTCCTTTTCCAGCGTAAATTTACTGAAATTTATATATTATTTGTCAAAAACTTTAAAGAATGTTAATATCTTGATCAATTGATCACTATGTGTTAGATAAACATGAATGGCCCATCTGCTGTGCTCACCGTCTAATCCATTATTCAGTGGGTGTCTCCAGACGTCTTGGCTGACAGCTCATTTTGAAAGCTCAATTTTTTGTATCAAGAAGCATTTTCACCAACGTATATAGCTGATTGTGAAGTTTTATATCAAGGTGGTTGAGGACTTAAAACTTTGATGACCTATCGTTAAATTTTAACTTTTTATACCTGGGTGTTGCCAAGCAAAATAACGTTGAAGAACATAGGGATCTTCGATCTAGATTTTTCTGTATACGCGTTCAATACCACCGTGTCAGTAGATTTGGGATAAAATGAGACTAAATTCCGTTTGCCATGGAAAGCCGTACGAACACCACAATGTTTGAAACCTTTACTTTCCCAAATGAGAAATCCAGATGACTTCACGATTATAACAACGTCGTGATCGCGAATATGTCATTTATATACAAATTTCAATTCGATCAAGTTTTCGAACCGTGAGAATCACGTTTTACGAATGCAAAATTAAATTTAAAAGAAAAGTTTGCCCGGTTCACTATATGCATTGGTGAACTATATGTTTTAGAAATCGTGCAGTTTCTCCCACCATCCAGCTGTCCCAACTATTCGGTTTGGGTTTTTTCTTCTTGAAAAAGACAGTTTTATAACATGAAGAAGTTACACGGTATTCTCTTTAAATAAATATACTGTATTTGATTCCTGTATTCGGTTACACACAAGCTGATGCTCTCAATGACGCATGGTTTTGTTTCTCTGTCTCCAGCCATCGGTCCTAGACCGAATTTATCATATGTAGAATTGTGGAGTCTGTCGATAAACGTAACAAATTTATTGGAGGGCAGTTTGGAACATGGGAAGATAATGTGCTGGTGGCACTCTGAATAGAAATGAAATTTAGGGGGAATGGTCACTATATTGGACGTTTACCGAACTCTTTTGACCAAACATTACAATTAAGATATCATTGTAACTGTATGTACATGGGTCATGGTCTACATGAAGGTCAGTAGGCCAACGTACTCTGTACAAAGCCAAATTAATGGCATCTGTTAATATGGCTAGTTAATACACAGATTACAAGACATTTGTGGCTCGTTCACTGTCCTGTGGAATTGTTTTCCCAACGAGAAAAGTCATTATGATTGTACTATTTCGATTATTGACGAGGAATTTTTTGTATGAACGACGGCTGAATATTGAATGTCGAATTTGACGTTTGCTATTGTTGAAATATCTACACATTTACACTACATCTTGCTGTCCAGGCTGTCCCCCCCCCCCCCGTCCCCAATCCTACTCTTACCCCTTGAGGTAGAAGGCTGAAACTTACTGTACTCTACCCTTGGGCCAAGCTCTACCAAAAAATGTAAAAAAATTGTCCAAGATGACCGGTGTGACGTCATTTTCAAAAAAAGCATTTTTGGTTCGATTTTTCGATTTATGTGGTCTCTTCACAAAAACTGCATGATAAGTTAGTAAATAATAAGCTGATGTGAAACAAAATAGTTTTTGTCCACTTTCCCTAGCAGAATAGCAGGAATGTTGGAGAAAATGACGAAAACATCATTTTTCTGGTACGCCATACCCATACTACTCTTCTCGGGGGGTTATGCAAATACGCTCAAAATGACCACAATATGATAGAAGGATGCGTCCATATGCATGTATGGTTTAAAAAAAAAATGTTCTGGACATTGGGTTGAGGTGCATCCCAAAATAAGCCCTCTTTTTCTGTTTGGGAGGATGGACTTTCGGGTGATATTTGATTCATGGTAACCTACAGCAGTACCCAACTTCCTCAAAACGTAGAAATAAGGTGGAATATTACAGTCCTAACAGGCAGAATGCGCCTGTAACCTTTCAAACGTTCACGTAGCACAGAGCCGAAACTAGTATCTGCTCTAGTTTCATCTCGCTAGATAGACAAGATCTGGTCACATATACAGAATGACTGTGATATGGCTGTCGCAGTAATCTGTTTGAACCAAAGTCGGGTTGATCAGTTCGTATTGATTGTGAACTTTGATTGAACTGGATCACATTGTTCAACAACTATGATAAATTCCACTTGCGAAATCTGCCGATACGCTCTCACACTCACACGTACATGTGTATATATATTGAATTTATGGTAATCAATGTTAAGAAAACAAGGAATGTATATCAAACTGAAAACAGCCTGCCATTTAACATAGGTTTGATGCGCAAAAGGTCTTTACCAAGAATTGCTAGATAACCATTATGTATCCATGCGGCTCAAATAGAACAGACTGGTTAAGCGATACAGTAAAGCTGGCTTCCGATGCGAGGTAACTAATTCGTTGATTTCCACCACTGAATCAAGTCTAATCAATTTCGTATTCTACCGTCAACCCCGTGTCACTGAAAGCGCCGTCCACCATTTTCTCCATCCGGGAACTTTGGTCTTCAGTGTAGTAGTTTTTCCAATCTCCAACTTTACCTGGTGAAAACAACGAAACACGGTTATACAGTTCTTTCATACAATACTCAAAGTAGGATATTGGTTAACTGTTTAGCATTTCTTCTTGTAGTGTAAGAGGATTGTTGCGGTATTTTTTGTGGGATTTTCCTTACCACATCATGTATCAACTATCATGGGAAAACCGCTGATGTAACATCGCATTGTGCTCTTTTGGTGAAATACCCATATTTCTGAAGCACTTTTTCAAACCTTTTGTGTCCCATAGTGGCTGGCAACAAATTTGTTGGCAACATTGTGACAAACATTTTCCGTCTATCACATTTTGCCTGTTTTTCTGTGTTTCTCTGACGATTGCGACGTTTAGTTAAACAAATTAGACAGTGTATTAGGTATAACAGAACCATGGTCATGTGCAAAACTAAGCAGATTGAGGTGTTTGTAGAAATACATTGACGACTGGTATGATTAGTTAACATATTAAATGATACTTAAATGATAGGAGAATCCCCAAATCCAAAGTGTATTTTATGGCGGAACATCAAGTGTATTTTTTCATTTTCCGTCAGGTAGATGAAAATTTATTTATTGATGACAGCTTGGGTGGAAAGACTATTCATTTCCAAATTATATAAATTCTCTGTTGCATACAGATGCAGGTTTTGTGAGATACATCGCATGATTTGCGTCAAATGAAAGGTAAAGATACACCTTATATGTATATGCTTTAAGCCAGTAGTCCGACGTATTGTGTTTGCGAAGATTTTCTTTGCAAGTAAAGAAGTTTATAATTTGTCTCGTCGAGATTTGCACTAATTTGTATTCGCTTTCTGTGCGCTCTTACTCGAACCTCATGTCACCTAATAGTGGTTTTGTTTACAACCAATAAGGTCCAATTTTGTAGTGATTTATACACTATTCGAGCCCACTCAGCGTTCCAGTTGAGCGAGAAAAGTTGAACTGTTTTTATCGACCATGTAAGGTGTGTTTCGATGAAGGGGCACTAATAGGCTATTATAGAGGCAGATATGTGGGATGTCGTCTGTTCAGAGGTCATAGAATAATCAGATAGTTCTGTTATGGTAATCGAACCCACATCGACAATGACACTAGCCATCCGATCATACAGGACACGAGATCTAACCAACAGAGTTAAACCGCGGTCAGTACATTGAACCTACATGTATTTGTATAATTCTTCATGTTAACCCATCTGCACAAGTCCAGGTAATCCCTAAATCTTCGCAGAGGATCCGCCTGGACCTTTTTGGTGATTGGGATGAGTCCTCGAGTCGTTGCATCTGATACACAATCTCGTACATTTCATCCCCAGCGCTTGTATTCAATAAGCGCGTCGGTATCTGAAGCCTGAGATTTTCGATTTTAAAACCAGATGTCGATTTCAGCCTAACTTCAAAGGTCGTCTGGCCATCGATGAAATTCGAAACAGTAAAAACTCAAACTTCGCTGTGAATTGGCCTGATGAGCTGCACCAGCGCGCTTACTGATTGACTCGGTTTAGTGGAAACCCCACGAGCTATTTATATCCAGAACTGCTATCGGTAAACCAAGCCAGTGTATCGATCTTAACCTATCGATTGATACACTGGCTCGCGAGGATGTGTTAACCACGAGGATGGAGTGAATAATGATACGGATTGCCATTAAATAATTTCCGTATATTTTTATCAATGTCAGCATTATATTAAGGACGAACATTCTCTGAGGTCGTGTACGTGAAACTAAACCTCATTGGCGCCAACCTGAAATGAAGTGAAAATCTTCGAATACCCTCAGAAGAATTCATGTAATCCATCGAGTACGTCTGCGTCGATAATCAAATTTCCCGTACCTTTTTGCTTAACACTGTTAGAATCGAATTTCTACATGGGCAAGGTGATTGATCACAAAAGAGGGTGAACAGTTTTCAATGATACCAACAAAACACTCTTATTCTGATCTGATCCTCGAGTCCTTATCACAGACGAGTACACCTTGTTTTAGAATTGTCAACGACTTAGCGTACATGATATGTTCATATCTTGATTGTGGATATTGAACAGTGTGGCGATTTAAAAAAAAAAAAATGATGTTGACACTTCACCTACCTTTCCTGATTTAAGAGCCTGTAATGTTCTTGGTAACACCGATGTCATCCAGCCATTTGAAGTTAGCTTTATCGTTATGGTTCATGTTGTTAAAAGAACAATGCCGAATGATGGTTACCGTAGCCACCTGTTCATTAGTCAACGTCTTTCCCAGGAACGAGGCTATCTTTCGGACAGCGCCATCTACATCCTGCAAGAATACCAGATGTTGGCATTTTTCTCAATATACTGCCAATGGATATAGTCATCGACAAGAACTTGCTATAATTATTCTGAAAACCGTGTCTGTGATATTAAAATGGTGATAATTTGTATAAATCCAATGCATGAACGTCCAAAGTTGTGTTTTCATATGATCTATACAATGAAGTTTCAAACTTGAAATAACTGGAAACGACAAAATCACTCAAAAAAGGATTTATGGTTTCAGAATAATTTTTTTAGTCAATTATTTATGATTTCTACAATACTTGTTCAATCAGTTATCGGAAGGATAAACTAGACGACCAGCCACTGTCATAAAATGTAACCTTGAAAGCATTGTTTGTTACACATGGGTGCCCATGTTAGATTAGTTTCTTTGTTTGACAGGGTTCAAGGTAAGAGTCGATACCAACCTGATTTGGGTATCTCAGTTCATTTTGGGGTCACTTTTGGAGTCAAAGTAAGTCAAAAACGATAAAAACGATTAAATATCGCTTCTAACTTAATAAGCGGTGTATTGTTTACTTCGAATGGGTATCCACGCTGAATTAGTTTTATGTACTGTAGTAGAGAGGTGGATATGGATAGTGCGTTAGTTATATGTATTAAGGTGATGTGAGGGTCACTTGATGTCAAAGGTGTGTGCAAATTGATTTTCACCTTCATATAATATATACTGCGCAGTTTAATAATAAACTTTATGTGCGATATGGTCTAGAGTATAGTGTGATTTTGGGGTCATCTTTTTAACTAAAATAAGGTCAAAAGATGGCGTGAATTGTTCTTTCTATTAACGGCCGGCAATTTCTGGGTAAATAGTGTCAAAATATAGATATAAATTGCCATTTATTTAAAATTTGTCCCGCTGTGTGTTACATGAACGGGCATCCCTGCTCGATGACCTGCACGTGGTTTAATGTGCAATGTAGAGGTGGATCAGATCGGTAAGGTCAAATCAGGTCAACAGCTGGTAAAAGTTGTTTTTGATCACTTTTTATGGCATTGTGCCTGATAAAAGGCTATCTATTCAGATTTAGTTCCACGTAGAGTAATGTATAGAAGTGAAGGTCAGTACCACGCTGTTGATTACCAGTCTATGTCAGAGACATATAGGATTAATTTTGGGGTCAACAGGCTTTTTACCTACTTTGGATGGCTTTATTTGTTACTATGAGTATCCTTGGTGACTATTAGGTTCATTTGAGATAAGGTTCGTAATAGAGGTGAATATAACGCGGATAATGACATTTTGAGTTATTTGAGGCGCAGGGGAGAGGCTATTGGTTCAAAGGAGCGTACAAATTTAAGTACAATAGCCCTGTAACGTAGTTGGGTTTAAGTCGAAGATCAGGAATGGTGGATATCACGTGTAACAGTCAAGTTAGATTTTTGTCATGGGTAAAAAGTGGGCGACGATTTTATTTGCTAATGTATCTTTGGGCATGTTCATGCGTGTCTATTTCCAACAGTGTCAATCCAAAGTACATACTGACCTTTCCAGTCAACTGTGGCCACATCTGTTTATTTCGGAAAGGTTACAATATTATTACGTAGATGTGCATTATTGTCTTGGGAGTGGCTCAATTTCTTTATTGGAGACGAATTTGTTGGAAATTAATTCTCTTTGGGAAAATATGGTTCTGTTCATGTGCCTTGAAACGATTAGAGACTTCTCTATATATATCATTAAAACATTTACCGAATACATGGCAGTTCATGCTTGACATATAAACCATCTCTACAGAAGGAAAATTAAGCGTAAATTGTGTAATTCCAAATTCCCCTCACACCGGTAAGCGGAATCAGACACGAGTTACACAAACGTGTAATGATCGTATTTTCGCCAGTATGTGATATTTATAAATTAAGTTGGTAAACTTAAGCCCAGGGCACCCTAGATGGCTTTTTACGCGGACTTCCGAATATCTTGTCACCAGCGTGAGAAAATCCGATAAATGCCTTCAGCATCGCTCTCTACTGGTCATGTCCATCAAATGTCTTCATCACCGCTCGTGAGTTTAAGCCGGCGCTATGAACCATATATAGTAATGTCATTCAAGATTTCCACATAAACGGCTACAATAAAAGCGTGGCGGGCATACAAATCATCGCAAGGATCAGTTTTGGCTTGTCATGTTTTCTGAAATATGTAGTCGGTATATTTTCCTGTGGGTTAAATGTCTTCTTGTCGATACGTTGGTATATTTTTTCCATCACCCTTGTTATTTTGCGTTCAATTGTCTTACTCATAGTGTAACGTCATGTTGAGGAATTCCCTCAACATGTCGGTGTCAGTCCAGTGAGACCAATCTAATGGGAATTTACGTTCCAGATTCTCATACAATTACCATAAATATTCAGCTGAACTACCCAACTATTTAGGAACTATTTTAATCAGTTATATTATCAATCGAAACGAAAACTGCCAAATGTCTACCAACGGTTCAGTGTTACAAAATTAATGACTTAATTGCAAAAAAAATAAAAACAAATAAAAAACACACATTGGCAAAAGCACAAGCGTCTAACTCTTGTTAGAAAAAGAATATGTTAAAGTTGCCGTATTGTAAGCGTCTACATTAGTAGCAGATTGAAGAAACACCGAACCGGTAACTGCTGTGGACCAGAAATATTCCTGTATTTGCCCAACAGGTCTTGATATAACACTCATTACAATTTTCGCCTTACACTTTTTCGACCGTTCATATAACTTTCGGTCGTTCTTCCCGCTGCTCTCCTACGAAATATTCCCATGTAGAGAGTATATATGTGCAACAGATTTGTTTTGCTCCGCTGGATCATCATATATTCAACTACTGCACAAGAGGGGTCAAAGTTGATTTGTGTGTGTGGAATATGAATGTTCATCAACGAAAACAAGCATTTTTTCCCCCTGTAGTAGCAGTTCGTTTTCATCAATATTGCATATTAAAGTCTAAAATCAAGTTGGAGAAAGGAAAAATACCTAAAATATTATATTTTATGAATTGCAGATTCGAACCCAGAAGTGTGTGCTACTCCAATCCGAGACTGTATCCGCCAACCATTCTGCTGCAAAACCGTTACAATTGTCAGCTGGTGCAAACGTGTGGCGAATGGCGGTGAACTACTTCATTATTGAGTATTCCAAGCGTTTGACATATTTCTATATTATGAAAATCTGACACCTTTAAACAAAGCGATTTTGTCAGTATCATTTAGCATCAAATCCAAGGCAAAATACATATCTTGGATTTGTTTTATTTAAAGGCGTCATATTGTACAATATGAAGGGAGTTCTCTGCAAGAATATCATCAAAACTTGTAAAAACAAAGAAATGCCCATTTTCAAATATTGAAATATTTTGTCGATGCATCTCTTCTCGGTGAGAATTCCGAATATGAGAATGCATTACTTTATCTCTCAGGGTAATAACTTGTCAAATAAACGCGAGAAAATTATATTTTCTGTTCACAAACTTCGCAATTAGGAAAAATCTATCTAAAGCGAATACCCATTCCTTGAGTAAGGGGTACAGAGTCGCGGGTTTCTGACACCGGAATCTGGATCTTATTATCCTGCTTGATTATTACTTGAGGACAAAAAAAAATCAGATTCGACACTAGAAATTGCTCGTGGATAATAGGAATTTTTGATCGGATCGCCAACAATATCACGTTGGGACGAACATGAGTTCAGTTCAGGTGTACACACAAAATGGTACGATGATATCATGCAACTTTGAAGCAGCATTTAAAGACGCCCGTGAGCGGATAACGAGTAATTTGGATCCAAAATCGCCGGCATTAGAATATCCAGCTACTCGCGTCAATAAAAAGTGGGATACACTTGTTTGCTATGTTAGTACAAAAGACGTGTGTGAGAACTGCATACTGTAGAGGCTTATCTCACCTTGATGCTGTCCTCGTATTTGAGAAATAAAATATTCTCTTGGTTCCTTCTTTCCCAGAATCCTTTAACATGGTCCACCCACGGGCACCACATCACTAAAAAATGTAATGAGAAAGGAAGTTGACATGCATATATTCATATACATGTACATACCTGCGCGTGACGCTCTCTCAGATCCCATGGGTTCCCCTGTGTTGAAGGTGTAATCTGATTACCCTCAAAGTTTCGTAGGTTTTCCCCGAGGCCCGCCCCCTATACACACCTTTTGGTCTTTGATATATGTTGGCATTTGTGGAAAGTTGATGCTGGGTCGACATCGGGCCTTACAGACTAGCCTTTTGTGTTAAATGCGGTAATTTTCACCTGACGACGATACAGCTCACCTATCCCCAGTGCACGAGTTGTTACAGCGAAAAAGCTCACCAATTACCAATATACGAGTCGTCAGAGCATTTCCATCATAGCTCTCTAGATCTGTATATAATACCGCTTATGCCGGTGCTAGGGGCCGTGTGGTCATATCATCCAAGTTGCCATACGAACCGGTACAATAAAGGCGTACCTGATATACAACACATGTCACGCATCGTTACGTTCTTGGTATGTGTTTTAGAATAAGTTAACCGGAAGACCATACTGTGAAGTCATGTGGCTCTGTCAGTATGTCGGCACCTCTTCCCACTTCCCTTAGATGTGTTGTAATTCTAATGGGTATAGCGGAACTAACTCATATATAAAGTTGGGGATGAATATGGTAGTACAAAGAGTGAAGTAAATGCTAACACTGAGCTATATACAATTAAGTTGTGGAAAAAGGTGCCGGGCGGGCGATGCCTTAGTTCCATCCATTGTAGGTATCATAGACGACATTTATTACTCAGCTGTCATCTACAGCTGAATCAATACATTATTACAGAAACTTATAAAACAGGGCATACCACCAAGCTCCTCCACTCAAAGTTTCTCCAATTTGGCGATACATATCGCATGCTGTTAGCAAAGTACGATAGTAGTGTACAAGATTTATGGCGTTATGTTTCGTAATTCCACTTAACCCAGAGCTAGGAGCCGACCGAACTTCAAGATCCTAATGGTGTTCATATGAACAGTGGCAATGAACGCGTGAGATACGTTATTCTCTAGAGAACCATTTTACAACGAAACTCGTATGGATTAAGAATACTGATCAGCCATACGGATTTGATATTTTTGGAACATCACGATGTCTTGGATTATGAACGCGGAAATTCGTTATCAGACAAGGGATAAATATTGAATGCGGACTGAAAGTATATATTTACTCGTCAAGAATAGAAAGGCCGTTACGTTTGAAAGACATCAGCTTAAAATAAAAATCAAAGTTTTATCCATGTGATATAAATAAACAAGGTATAAAATCAGCACCATCTGCAACCATTGGTGTATCGTGTAATAACTATTAGAGGTCTATTCTGGCTGGAGTATTCGAGGTGTAGGTATCACTTTATCGAAATCTTCATCATGATTTATACACATTAGCGCTATGGAAATGGCTATACTAGCGTCATAGGAACGTCACCAAAACGTCACATTGCTCAATGACCTGTCAACTCCTGGTATATGATAACCCAGAAATAAAAAAAATAAACCTCTGGGAATGTTTTTGCCAAACGGAATAATGTTGACAGTAATATTTGCCATAACCACGATAGCGCTGGATAGTACAACTGTTTAAATGTCCTAGCTTGAATATGGGCCATTTGCGCCTCACTTTATTCTTTAATTGTAATGGATGTAAATTCGTATGTCTGATGGTTATCATGTTTCTTAATGTATGTCATTCCACAAATATATGTAGGTTTATTGTTTTGGTGAGAAATTTAAGCCGCACGACGTCGGGCATTACAGGTTTTTTCTGAGTATTCTTGCATTTACCAGGTTTACCCCATCTTGAGGACTTTATTCCATCATTCGTCCTCTGTGCTCAACGATTAATATAAGATGAGCTATTTGTTTGAGCTGATCTGTCATCACAGCTCCAGATCTAGCGTATCTAATACATCTTAAGCCGATGCTAGAGGCCGTGTGGCTACTTTATAGTCTTCACATGAACAGCTCCGATAAAAGCTCGGCTGAGACACCAAGGCTACGTCCCAGAATCCACCGTATTCTCGAGTCTGAAAGTGAGGTGCCGAGGGAACTTTATTGTGGAGTCACGTGGTTAATTTTTAGTCGCCAGACGTCGTCAATTATTCCCACCTCTCGCATATCGCTCCAATTTAATATCCAGTTATCAGTATGTAATCGTTTTTTATTGAGTTTTGATGTATATATGTATTCTATATTCTATATATTTGAATTTGAGGCATGTAC
Source organism: Hanleya hanleyi (assembly GCA_036873755.1). NCBI lineage: Eukaryota > Metazoa > Mollusca > Polyplacophora > Lepidopleurida > Hanleyidae > Hanleya > Hanleya hanleyi. Next base: position 17,497 of record JAVTVY010050726.1, on the reverse strand, counting down.
ACAGAACTTCATTATAAATACACACGTTTTACCAAGGGTAACTTCAGAAGAGCATTGCTTTTAAGAAAGATGCTCAAGCATATAAACTGTCATCAGATTTATTTGGGTTAAACCCGCGATTTCAGTGAGCTGGATTGCTATGCCTGTGATGAGGATGAAATATGTACATATTACTTTGATTATAAATGTTACAAGTCGATTTCAAGAAATCTTCGTTAATCAACAGAGATAAGCTGTGTTTGAGAGACCCGGCATCGTTTTGTATTGATTTGTCCTCTTGGACAGTACCGCTAATTAATGGAACCCTCTCGCGAACATTTGATCTACACAACTCGAGAACGAAAGGAGGCAATGTGACACCTTTGCCCAACAAAAACAAATCGGCACTTGACAGCTGGGTTCCACCTTGAATTTAAAATGTTGCCAATCAAGTAAAATTCTGATTCATTCAAGCCAGGGTCTGGTACAGAATAATAAGTACATGTGTGAGACGGTAAAGCCAAAATTGTAAGCAAATGTTACCAATACGAAAGTAGAATTAAAAGCCATTTAGTTATGGATTTATGTACACAGAGGAACTCAATCAATTATAATAATAGACACGCCTCTCTCATGACATTCGCCAGTTAGCAGATCACGTGTTGTTCCCATTAATCCGTATCATACAAGTAACTTGGCATAATTGGGAAGAGGGGGGTGAATTTGGTTTAATATTACACCAAATGTTATTGCACTTATATTGTGACAGCCAGTTCGGTTGATGGAGGAAGCCGGATTACCCCGAGAGAACCACCGCCCGTTGGCAAGGACATGTAACTGACAAACGTCGAGACAGGCGTTCAGATAGGCTTTGCCTGTTCGCCGATCCCTGTTTTCTTCGTGAAATAGATATACTGTTTAAATCAACTGACAAACGTTCACATATGCACCAGCGGGACTCGAAACCGTATGAGCTGCCGTTTATGACAATATTATACACGGTGTATATATATAATGGAGCACGGAAATATGGTGATACTGAATGAATATGGTGTGAATTGGGTCGTTATATTGGAAATGTTGTTATATTGAAAGTTACAAAATATGGGATGGTTTTATCGTATATTGTAACATTGTGGCAATGTATATGAAATGTTATTTATATAGAAGTAAAATGCCAACTAAAGAAGTTTTGTATATATATGAAGAGTGGTGTAATTAGATACACTCTACATTTGCTAAACATATAAACCGATTGAACGTATATAGTGTAACTGATATTGAATGTATATAGTGTAAGCTGATATATATATAGAACGACTGAATACGGCGTATTTGATACGGCGTATTTGACAAAGACGCTTAACGGATATGGCAGGCGGATATGGCAGGCGGAAATATGCTGTGAGCATGCACGTTGTGCTCGCGCAAAGCATTGCGGTTCCAGTTCCACGATGACAGTGGCCATTGACTGATTTCCGCTCTCAAACTAGGGTCTCCGACACAATCCAACGACTGGACTTGGTTGCCGGTCAACAGTGGCCAGTGCCATATTAAAATTTGCGAATAGAGAGAGGTCAGCCCGTCGCCGCTTTACGGTGGCCCATAGACGACAAACATAATGTGTTTTTTGTATAGGTTAACAGGTCTTAGCTGCTCTATGGATTTTAATTGTCTTCTTAATTCTAATAGCATTACCGTTGATTTCATGAAGATAACGACAACTATGTCAAAGGTTGTCGAGAAATAACAGGCTAAAATTTCATGCATATGACGATGGATCCTATGTGCAAATTGATCCTATCTGCAAATGACGATGGAGCCTATGTGCAAATTGATCCTATCTGCAAATGACGATGATCCTATGTGCAAATTGATCCTATCTGCAAATGACGATGGAGCCTATGTGCAAATTGATCCTATCTGCAAATGACGATGGAGCCTATGTGCAAATTGATCCTATCTGTAAACGACGATGGATCCTATGTGTAAATTGATCCTATCTGCAAATGACGATTGATCCTATGTGCAAATTGATCCTATCTGTAAACGACGATGGATCCTATGTGTAAATTGATCCTATCTGCAAATGACGATTGATCCTATGTGCAAATTGATCCTATCTGCAAATGACGATGGATCCTATATGCAATTTGATCTTATCTGCAAATGACGATGGATCATGTATGCAAATTGATCCTATCTGTAAATGACGACGGATCATATGTGCAAATTGGTCCCATCTGCAAATGAAATGTAATAATGTCATCAATAGTGATCCAAATAATGCGAGAAAATGTTTTCTCGGTAGTTACGGCTGTATTGAATTCATTTGTATTTGATATAATAGCGTATTCCTTGAGTGCACGATGACATGCACTAGTTTGGATGCGTATGCTGAATCTTTCATCTATTGTTCTATTAACTTTGTATATACTCACTCACCCCATGCGCACCCCTCCCAACAATTACCTTCCGTCAACCCTTACCACACGTTTCTCGTCAGTTCGCAAACATTCCCAAGCTATTTCATGCTCCCTCGAGCCATCTATCGCGCTTTTGACCTGTCCTGTACCTGACGGTCAACAACCACCTCCGCTATCCACCCCATCATTTCCACATGATCATTTCAACCCCATCATTTCAACACCCCTTCATACACTCCTCACTATTGAGATTACCTGATCTCGGGAATCCGACCACGATCACATCATCTGGCCTAAAATCAAAAGTCTCCAATTTGATGATTCTGTCCAGAAATTTGGCATGCATTGCTACACGTTTATACATTATCCTTGCGCCCACTGTTACTTGAGACAATATGTCGATACTCGGGTCGTAAATTACCTCGGCCCCCAACAAGTATATCCTGTAATATTTGTAGGCGACATAAGAGAAAGGCACACAGATAAGAGTTCCTAACCCTAGCTCCAGAAATCTTCCCCATCGTGGTCCACGGTTTCTTCCCCCAGAACTGGAGACCCCACTCTGTCGCCCTCTTCGATGACCAGCGTCCGAAACAAATATAATCTTGTGAGTACGCCTGTTGACGAAACAGTGATTTGCATAGCCTTGCTCTGTGTACCAGTTTAGACATACTAGTACTTGCATTTAACTGCATGTTTGCTGTTATATCGTATATATATATATATATATATATGCTCGGAGAGCAATGTGAGCGTGTCGGCGTTTTCTCTATTTTCAAACAATTTATCTTCACGTTTGACCCTTTTCCTGAATTTCTACTATATATGCCAATATGATGACTTACAAAGATGAATGTTGAAGTGCAAATCGCAAAGCACACGACCCACTTTTCAGCTTTTAACCCAGTTTTGTTTCGACACCGAAGTGATGTGTCCTAATTACTTTTACACAGCAGTACGTACAGGTAACTGGGTTACTGCTTTCCGCAACCAGCTTTTTAATATCAACTTGGTGGATTGCTTTTTATTTAAATTTTAATGTAGGACTGCATCGCACAGAAAGCATCTGTGTTCATTCCGATTCTGATGAAGTATTCCGAATGAATCTAGATCTGAACTACGGATCTACAATGGGCAGAATATGCTATTCACTAGACAGGATCCAGCCCCTATTCCATAACGTATTTTTTTAGGGGACAAGAAGGGAAGTAACTCTTCCTAAAGTCTCACTCCGCTGTTTCGTAGTTTTGGCTAGTGGGATGCAGAACAATGCATGCTGGAGATTTTCCCTGCTGATGTTAATTGTAAAATTGAAAATTCATTATCATTTTGTTATACAGAGTACATGTACACTCCAAAGTTTAATTGCTATTGAAGAGCTGTAATATTATGTCCTTTTTCTTCAATATGGCGGGAGAGACAATATCAAGGGAGGTAACTCCAGGAACCCTCGCGGATGGGCTGTTTTCCAAATTTTTATCATTCAGTGTAAATGACGATGAAAACTAGCTGCGATGTCCTATCCAAACAGTATTTTTTTTAAATCTTCCATATCTTCTTTTAAAACATGCAGTAGTCAATCATCTCTCAGTTGGGGTCGTCATATAATAAATGACAGAACGGATGTTATTTTTCGTAATTTTCATGTTTGGCGTAGGGGGATGTGTTAATTAATTTTAGGTCCATTTTCTTACATATTGTAGCTGAAATTCTCAAAATTTCTTCCCAATACAGTTATCGATAGTTATATCAATCTTTATTATGACCAGAGGGGGTTTGTGATAGTGTATCACTGCCATCTGGGGGCCCCACACGAAAAATGTTTTTCTGCACCCTAAAGAAATGATTAAAATAGGGACTGGACGCGGCGTCACATTGAAGCTAACTTGGCAATAAAAACTGCACAGTACTTTGTGCATTTTTGTCACTGATAAAACTCCTTATACTGGCTCCGCCAACGGGTATAGCTAGAAGCAATGCTTTCGTGTGACGTCGACAAAGGGAAGGACATTACTATCGTGCCTCGAAAATGGGAATGCCATTAATACCGTGACGTGACAGTATGACACTAGAGTGAAAGAGTTACAGCTGTTGCAACTAGAGTTCAAATATATGTCAATCATTCAGACTAGCCACGCCTGCAGATCGAAGCTTCACTCCGCGAAACCCTTCTAGGTGTCAAGTCTATTTCATTTTATTTTTCCCCCATTTTTTAAAAACAATTATTAATATATTTATTAAACGTCATTGTATTATTGATAAACACAGCCAGAAAAAAAGGTCACGTGATAACTATCGCTTCGAAAAGGTGAAGGGTTAGTCATCACCCTTTTAATGTTCACCTTCAAAAATGATGACCATCACTCTGACCTCTGACCTCTGAAGAGTGATGAGCAATGATTGTAAATTTAGGACATCACAAAATCATCACCCTTAAAAGGTGATGACCGTCACCATTTGAAGGTGATGGATCTAACTCGTCACTTTTTAAAGTTGATGGCCAGGTCTGATCGCCATTAAAAGGTGATAGGCCATCACATTGTTTTCTGGCTGTGAATAGTGCATATGAAATCAAAACCCGTCTGGTCTAGCCATTCGTCAGATAGTGATTTGAGCTGGCCCTTTTTGGAAGGTCAAATGTCCAATGCTATGTTGATGTACATGATTGTCCGTGGTTATCAGTCCAAGAACGTCGACTTATCAAGTCGAGAACAATGAACTGCTGAATGATATATTTATGATATCGAATGAACATCATGTGATTTATACCGATAACCCAGGATTATCAGTAATCAAATTTAATCAGATACAACCGCTTTGGTTATCACTGCCGTCCTCATGTACATGTAACTTGCATCCTCTCCCGATAATAGAGCTGACAATATGTGTCCCAGAGTCCCCACCATTTTCGATTCGATAACTTTAATATACGGAAGATATTTCTGTTTATGGGGCATGCATTTCAGAAAAAAATGTTCGCCAATATTGCTACTTTGACTTAGATTTATCAGATAATCAATTCGATTTAATATATGAAATTCAGATACTTGCCAGTCATTTATACCCGTCCCGCCACCAACATACACTGAACAATATTAGCTCATTAAAATGACGGAGTGAATCGATCGTCAAACCTTGTTTGTCAAAGACGAAAGTCGATTCACTATCGTAAAGTCGAATACAAACGTCAGATCTGATAATTATTTTCAAATAATAACCGTTAATGTCAGTTTTATAGTATATTATGAGATATGATACACCAAATTCCATTGATCTTGAAGCAAACATACTTCCAAATCATTCTGTATGTGATGACATATCTTTTGAGTGTAAATGTGAAGGATTTCCCGGTGAAATTGATGTATTATATTCTTCATCCTGTAGACAACAATTGGCATAAAACCTACATGTATATATTGGTATCATTGGTATATCTGGATTTAGTAGGTCTGACATATATCAAAACACGTCTGATATCAATATTACTACCTCGTCTATCAATTCTGGTAAACAAACATGCTTATCCTCCATCGTTATCGTTGCATCATATAGGTTGGCAAAAAGTATCACCTAAACCTAAAGGAATTTCATCTGCTTCGACACATAATCTTTCCGTAGGGAATGTTCTGAACGCTCCGAGGCAAAGTCTTAGTTCTTGATAGAAAATAGGATCTCAGACATCACCTGAGGTAAGAAAATGCATACCTATTGTAGGGAACGATTTGTACACGCTATTGTGATGCGATTGATTATAATGATTCCATCATACCAATATCGGCTGATAGATGAGAATCATCTCTGAATCTTATAAACCAGATAGATTGGAGTACCGGTAGTGTATACTGTAGATCTTTCGGTTGTACAGTTGACACCAAGCTACGAGATCTGCAGTATAGACTTTTACTCTCTAAAAAAAGTTGAGTGAAATTTCACTCAAGTAGGAGTGGAAATTCATCCCACACAATACCTAAGTGAGATTTTCACTCAACTTAACGAAACGCATCATTTAAATGATGAGCTGATGAACACTGTTTTGACAGACCGGTATAAGTGGATTAGACACCCAAAGAAATGTACCATCAAAATGCTTCCAAACCATCAGGTGTAGTAGGTATGTTTGTTAAGCAATCATTCTTTGACACTTATGTAATACTCGTTTAGATACACCATGTGATGGTATATTAGGCATAGAGTTAAGAGATAAACTGAGAGATTACAAAATATTGATTTACACAGCGTACATATCTTATAAAAATTCAATTATGTGAGAGAATCTTGGTCGGATGTGTTTTCGAATCCGTTACCTTCGTTGTGCTATGAAATCGGGTTGAATTTGTGCTCAATGTCCATGTTCAATCTCTACGTGAGCGTGGGAGTTGGATCGATTTTAAACCTTTTTCGTCCAGATATGCGCTCCAGTGGTTAGTTTTTTTTATGGGATTTTTCATAATATTACCAAGTAGTAAAAGGGGTGGAGATTGGGGGTAGGGGGGAGGAGTAACCATATTTAGGTTTCTAATTAATGGGTTCCAATATTGTACGTTTTAACTCGCACAAATATTGATATGTATATTGATGACAATACGAAATTTTGCTCTCGACAAGTTGAAATATTGATTGCAGAACTTATCATTAATCGTTGATAGATAGAGAAGAAGATTTGTCTCAATATTTTGAAAATGTATGCTGATAAGCTCTGAACAGGAACTTATTAAAGGAAGCGAATGCTGTGTCTTTATGATAGATCGAGAGTGTTCTGAAACTGTCAAAGAAACCAACATCTTTGGAGATCTTGGAAGATCGAAGTCTAACTTGGAGAGAGTATCTGACAAACGTAAGAAATGATATTTGGTTTGGCGTATACCCGCCACTGAGCATCTATACATATAAAATAATTTTAGAGGGAGAGAGAATAGACGCTGACGACGAATTTATTCTTTCGGTCTCAAAAATCATTTCATACTGACAAAGTTAAGTTATATCCAGTGAGTTGAGTATGTTGAAAGCAACCCATTGCTCAAACAACTTATTACCAAGCAATTGTATAACTCTCAATTATGAACGCTGTTTGTTAGAACATTCTGCACAAACTTAAATATCTTAAATGTCGATACATTTATAGTCAAAATATTCCTCTACAACATGCAGTTATCTCTTGAAAACTGACCGGAACTCCAAGCAAAGGGAGATGCTTCTAGTGAAGGGGAAGTAACTATACTAAAAGGTAAGAAACTCTACTCCAAAGTATATATTACAAAGATATTTATATATCATAAAGCAAAAGAACAAAGTTTCTCCAGGGCTGGGACGACTTTGCCATCGTTTTAAATATTATATATATATATTCCGTTTCCGTTCTTGAAGGCGCAACACTGGCAAGTGTTCCATGATCGTCCATGAAATATTCAAGGCTTGGGATGCTCTGATTGTGACCGATTATTTCACTCCAGAGACAAATTGCGCTCAGTTAGTGCTAGTATTACAAGCAGCCAGAGGAAATGGCAGCAATATTTTTTAGCATTGTTGGTCTCGGGGGATATACATGAGGGAGGCAACTGCTACTTCATATGCGTTGGATGCGGAAGGGTCTTTCTGCCTTCCCAAGTTTTAAAATCAACTCAGAACGGTTGACTGAACGTTTTTTTGCTTCTATAATATAGTTTCCATGCAGTGAAGCATGGAAATTATGTAACCGAGAAGCGACCTCAAGTGACATCTCAAGGCATATTATCTACAAACCAAATTTGACGAGAAGCTGAATGCATCCTCAACCTTGTCTGAAACCAAATTTTAAATTTGTCACTAGGTGTCGCCACCTGTAGGTGCAAGTGGGCGAAATGCAATCCCAAGAATCATCTCATGACATGGTGTATCAGCATACGAACTTTGGGAAGAATCTCCTGGCATGATACATGCATGCTAAATTTGAGGAGATTCCGATGAAGAAAGTAAAATCGTAAAACTTAGTAAAAACATCATTAGCATGGCCCCATAAGATGCCTTGAGGGTAGGTACACACATATCAAATTGGAAAGAATCCATTAAGGTCCAACCGTTACTGTCCGGAAATGCAACTTTACCTTGGCCCTTAGGTAGCTCCATGTGTAGGCAGATAGGCATAACAAATAATCCCAACCTAGATCTTGAGGCAGGATCCCTTGCCATTGGAAATAGAAAATGTTAACTTGGCCTACAGGTGGCGCCACCTATGAGCAGATCGACAAGAAAAACAATACCAGGTGAAACCTTCAGGTAAGGTACATGTATACCAAACTTGGAAAAAATGCATTCAAGTATTAAAAAGTTATTGTCCGGGATCATAATTTTAAAGTTGCCCCCAGGTGGCACCACCTATATGTGGATGGGCACGAAAAACAATGCCAAACGAGAAATTGAGGCGAGATACCTACACACCAAATTGTAATGAATCGGTTCAGGTTTTCAAAAGTTATTGTCTGCAAACACTGAACTTAGCTTTCAGGTGGTCAACATGAAAAACATTCTCAAGCCCGATCTTAGGCAAGGTACCATCACACCGAATTTGGAAAGAATCCTTAAGGTTTTCAAAAGTTATTGTCTGGAGATGCAATTTTAACTTGGCCCGAGGTGGCGCCACCCAGAAACGGATTGGCACGAAAAACAATTCCAAGCAAGATCCATAGACAAGGGACATATTTACCAAATACAAAAACATGGGTCTGTGCCTGATAAATTGAAACCTGTTTGGGTTGCAATTATCCCAATATTGCAGACAACACACAAATTCTGCCAAGATATATTGGAGATATATATGCTCAAACACAATATATGAGGGTCGGGCGCGGGGTAGTTTGGGAGATAGAGGGTGAGGCTCGGCGCCCTGGGGATGGGGACATGCCCTTCTTGGAGGGTAGTGGTAGGTGTGCTGACATGAAAGCCATAGCAAGCTCCCTGTACATGAAACAACCACACTGACAACTGCATGCCATCATCTGTCAGTCCGAAAAAGGTCAGTTCGAACAAGGTGGAATTCAATTCAACTCAGGAAATTGATCATATGCAAAGTGTGCACCCAAACTTTAGGAACTCAGTTGTAATTAATATAGTAAGTTACACGTGTGGACACAAATGGTTCCTGCAGAAGTTTTAGGGTAAATCATATGATGTGAGATACAATTATTTGATAGCAAAATTGAAGGAAATGTTGTCCTTCATTTAAGATGACACGAAATTCAAAACTAACACGGGTTCGGTACTGCGGGGATTGCCCCGCCAGTTATTTCATATTAAACTTCTGAAATAAAAGATGGTTCTTGCAAAAGCTTTAGTGTAAATCATATGATTTGGAATAGAAGGACTGGACAGCAAAGTTAAGAAAATTATGTCCTTCAATTAAAGCGACATGAAATTCAAAACTAACAACGAGAAGCGGAAGAAAGAAGAAAAAACAAGCGCATTTAGGGATCCTAATTATTAGACAAAGCATTTGGAAGTTATCGCTTGTGAAGAATTTAAATGGAAACCACGGACATGCACAGAAGATTGGAACAAGACCCAGAGGCGCCACCTTCAGGTGGATCTTGCTGAAACGCAATGCCAACCCATGTCTGGTCACAAGGAGTGTATATACTAAATTTCGAAGGAATCCGACAGAGCCTTCGGAAGTTATCACCTGTGAAGAATTTGAACAGACATCCACAGACACAAAGAAAGCAAGACCCATTTTAACTGGAACGGACACGAAGAAACGAAACTCAGTGGCGCCACGTTCAGGCGAATGTTACTGAAATCCAGTACGCAACCGCGTCTTCTCACAAGTAATGCATATGCCGAATTTCGGAAGAATCCAGGAAAGTGTTTGGAAGTTATCGCTTGTAACTGACATCCACGGACACAAAGAAGCAAAATCCATTTTGACCCAGTGGCGCCATCTTCAGGCAGATGTTGCTGAAATGTGATACCGACTTGCGTCTTGTCGCAAGGAATGCGTATGCCGAATTTCGGAAGAATCCAACAAAGCGTTAGGAAGTAATCATTCGAGCAGATATGCATGGACATCCACGGACATGCACGGACACATAGAAGCAAGAATCATTCTAAAGTCCACCGGCCGCGTTGCGGCGGGGACAAAAATATTGCAGGCTATTGTCTATCAGAGTTTTCAAGTTATCACTAACTGTGATGCTAATTCAACACGGGAATAAAAACACTGCTGGATCAGTCTAATAAGGACATAGACATACGTAGTATACATAATAATATTGAAATATCCCAGCAGCTCTGGTATCAGAGAAACCTAGTTAACTATAAACGAAAGGTCTCGTTATGGAATAGCTCGTGTCTATGGCCAACAACGGTGACATTTGTGCATATTTATTTTTACCTCCGTCGATCAGACGGATGTCTAGGAATGCAACGTGAAATCTCCCGCCAAATAATTGTCATATGGAGAACCCACGATTCATGTGATTTCCAATAGGGTTTACAATGGTTCCCGACGAAATTTTGAGGCACTCTTTTTGGACAAAAACGAGACAGTGGGGAACCCTCACTGCAATGCATTTCAATGGGCCTTGCTTCTGTAGTCGGGGGTTCCACTCCCATCATGCTTCACGAGTTACACGTAATAGAGAGGTTTAGTTACACGTTGAACGGCAACGTCAACGTGTACATTTAATACGGCGTCATACGTACACGTTGAACCCCGATTTGTGATTGAGTTTGCCGTTTCCAGCTTGTAGCCCTCTCTCCGTCCTGTTTACTCATCTGTTTGCTGATTGGCTAAGGTGAAGTCATCTGTCCAATCAAAAGCTTTTATACAGATCAATCCGATTCTCAGGGAAGAATATGGCGATGAGCAGGTAACCGTGTCAAAGTTTAAACATCTAGCGACACGAACAAACAATCTAACTGTAATATTTCTTCGCTCATTCTTGAGATTATTGTTTGAATGAGGAGTGGACATGTTTACTCTCAGAGAAAACACTTGACTACAGTTTTAGGAGATTTCTCACAGAATATGGCGAGCGTCTGTGTTGGAAACCGGGATCTCACACGCCGACACGGTAGCGGCCAATATTCAATTTCAATTATTAAAGAAAGTGGGTTGGAGAGAAATTCGATGGGTGATATATTAAATGTTGAGTGAATGGGGAGGCTGAGTGGCTATTGGGAGATTTAATTATGAGTGTCCATGGTGATAATTAATCAAAGTTGCTACTAACAATCGGTCCGAGAAGAGAGAATGAGGGGGCTTGACAGATGGAAATATTATCTGATACTTCTGTAGTTATTGGAATTAAGTGAATTGTGTAATAGGAATGTGGGATTAAACAGTATCTATGTGACACTGTTAAGAGGGATCATGTGTAGGGCGGGTTGGGGGGCACGGGCTGCACGGCGTGTTCGCATGACCTGTGCCCATCGCGGTGCGATGGAGTGCCCAAGTACATCCATCCATCCAATGAACGGCGGCATTTGGCAGGCAGACTAACACAACTCCATTAACATCAGACCATTTTGTAAACAGTCATTTTCAGAACTGGAGATAGTAACATCTATCATCGGAGACATGTTGGTATTAGTCTCAGTGAGATCCGATGGTATTGGCCTGCCTGAATTTGCCGGTCATCCCTTTTTATACATGCCATGACCTTACAGGGTCGAGTTAACTCTAAACTAAACTGTTGTAGTTGTGACAAGCTACTCAGCTATATGTCGCATTATCTAAACCCAGTCGTCAAAACCAAGGAGAGAGAGAGAGAGAATTAGGGTTTAACGTCGCATTCAGCAATATTTCAGCTATATAGCGACAAAACCAAGGATGATTCAGTACACTTACATAAGCAGTTTCTATGTTATCCTGTATAAATTTGAAATTACATAACTGTTTCTCACAAATAGTTGTGTTCACAATAACTGACCTAAAGGGTCATGAAATAGTATTTCGGAAATAGTTTTTTAAAACACATCATCATATAGCATGCACAGATTATATAAAATTGGTAAATGAAAAGTCGAACTTTATGCAATTATATGGTGGCTAAGAAGTCTACCTTTACGTGAACGTATGGTGGTTAAGAATAGACATTTCACACATCTTCCATCAATGAAAGATAAAGGACACGATCAAAGAGCGTTCATTTATCTCAAGGTAGAAAGACAAAATGCGTAAGGCATCAAAATAATAGCAAAACTTCAAAGAATAGTCCATTATCAATAGCTAAGGTCATTATCAGAAATATCGGTCAAATACCATAAACATTTTATTCAATTACCGTAGTCCATGCTCATAGCGTAAAGTCATAATGCCATATTTACTATCATTACTCAATGAAAATACTCTAGATATGTGAGACACGTGCCAGTCACACGACAAGTGTGCAAATGTCAAAACAATGTGTCCAAAACATAACACAATATCAAAACAATTGCTGGAAAATTCTTCCAATACCTCAGCTCTAAATCTAACATATATACAAGGTGGACCAAAACAAAACAAAATACATGTAGAACAGCAAAGGAATACATTAAAGTGTCAAAGCAGTGAAACAAAAAATAAGCAAAAGAAAAAAATACAATAAGAAGAGAACAAGAAATGGTGCTAGAAACTGTGTGAATGACCAGTTCAACAGCCACTAATACACCAAAACTTGACCTCAAGTGAGAGTACGTTTCCGGCCAAAAAAACTCACACCCACTGGCAAGAGTGATAAAAGAAAGAAAAACAAAACAAAAGAAACATTACAAAGGAGTATACAATGATGGAAAAACATGGGCACGTGGAGCAGTCTCCGGATTACTGTCCAGTGGTAGGTCATGCATTACAATGTCACCGAGAAAAACAAAATTGAGAACAAGATCTGTACAGATTACAACGTATGCAAAAGATATACAAAAGCGCAACAAGGGTCCCAAGCAAATCCATGGTTAGAGAAATACATGTCAAATTGTCATTTACTGACACGTCAATTATCATACTCAATGCCTGTCAAGAAGTGGCATTAAAACGGGCAATAATTCTGGTAACGTTCAAGTGGTGCGGAATGGCAACGTTAGGCATTTGAATCATATCTGCAAGAAATGCGAACTCCTCAGAATAGAGAGTATCAGACTCTATGTTCCAGCCTACACCAATAAAAATACACTTTTTCCGAAACAGAAGTAAAGTACCAGTTCAGTGCAAGACAAATCATTATGACGTCAGTAGAAAGGATTCACGTGGGGAAACTCTATCAGTTATGACAAAATAATTCTGCACAAATGACAACACGCATTATCCAATTCATACCACTGCATGGTATCCCAATATTGTTGCAACAAAATATTCAAATACAGATATAATTATCCTGTGGTTATGTCTTAAACAGTCTTCCATATTTATCACCAAGTATCAGATTTCTCTAGCACGTCTGTGCTAATTCAATATACCTCATCCTCAAAGGTTAACATTTGGACCTTACCTATTACTCATTATGAAAGATAGAAGCTTATGGTTGACATCGACACAATATGTACTGCACTTAAGGAAGTTGCCAATACGTGTTAATTGAAACCAATTTGTCATCCAACGTCTTAGACTTATATCTGAGGATCCAAACGACAATAACAAAAATTCAGGGTGGTACAAAAAAAACACAAATAACCACACATATTCACAATATTCAGGCTCTCATAGCCTAATCGAGGATTGTGGGGGCTCGTCAGCCAACACCAACAGGCTTCCATAGACTTTCAGCATTACATGCTGCAACCGCTAGTAGGACTACATGTACTCAATGTATCAAGGACCTATCAACATATACGCGATAATGTTTTTTTCATTTAGCCAAAAAGTTAGTAGCTTACCAGCTACACTATTATGAAAACTGATCGCGATAAATGTCCTAATAAAACATCATTGTGGAATCACATCACAAGATTCTCGTACAAACTTCAAATTCTAGATTTATCAATCTGCAAATCACTAACTTTATCAGTTACAAAGGTTCATGCAATCTATCAGTTTCACCATTGATTTATCAACTTCACTGGGCATGCAGCATTATCAATTATAAACGAAACGAAACGTGCACATTATACGAAAGATGTCAGCATTTCATATACGGCATTATCATGGTACATATAACATGATCGTTCAGTACATGTTACCAACCTGTCTGAGGATTCAGTCCAGAATGTTCCAAGAAAGTTATAAGAATACAATGTCTCAGAGTTCGTTAGGGTATGACCCATTTTTGTAAATTACACACCGTTCATCACATGCACTATTGTCAATCAGTGGGAACGTCACAACGTCAGACAGACAGTACAGGGAGATCCAGGCAGAAAATATATCACAACACAGTTATGTTTTCAATCACAAGGCTCTTTTAAGTGGAACGAATCAAACTGTACCTGTAGATACTGTTTCCACGGAATGGACTCGTTCCAGAGGTTTCTGGCACACGCTGTCACGTCACCAAGGAAGAGGAGAAACATGTCGCTGTTATAGGAAGGAACGGTGTTTGGGCCGAAATCTGATCACTGAGATGGACACCATTCATGGCAGTTGTGGACATCAGTTTGGAATTTCATCCAGTCAGAACTACAAGGCAGTTCAAGGAGGCGTTGAACAGGGTCGCACATTTCACAATGGCCAATAAACAAGGGCACCAATTTTTTTCGTCAGTCACCGTCCCCGTCTGGGTGACTCAATTATCGTCTGCAATACCTCAGTAGGTGCAAAAAGGAAGGAAGGTCCTTTGCCTGTTCTCTTTGTAATTGACGATTGTCCTTAGCCTGAATATCAGTCCGCAGATTGTCCACAAGTTGCCTTGAGGAATGGCCTGGAGCTCATGCACTTTTACTGGCTCAGCCATTTTGTCCAAAAGTTAGTACTCTCAGTGTCCTCGGTCGATCGTCTGAAGCTGTCGTCTCATGATCTTGTAGTTGTATCCAAAGAAAATTCTCTTTATCCTGGCAAACTCGCCATTATGGAATTTTGGGTCTTCAAGACGACAAGGGCTTGTGCGCGCGATCTTAAGATGTAACGCGAAGTCGTCCGCAGACTCGGGTGATGGTCTCCATAAAACCCGTACAATGATAGATTCCAAGGTCCGGCTTCTGAGATTTCTCGAAGACTTGATAGCCTCTTTAAATAAGACAGGATACAACAAAACGAAGTTCATGTCTGTTGAATATTAAGCCGATTTATTGTAACTTGATTCCACCTAGATTAGGAATGATCGGCGGCATTTGGCAGGCAGACTAACACAACTTCATCAACATCAGACCATTTTGTAAACAGTCATTTTCAGAACTGGAGATAGTAACATCTATCATCGGAGACATGTTGGTATTAGTCTCAGCGAGACCCGATCGTATTGGCCTGCCTGAATGTGCCGGTCATCCCTTTTTATACGCCCACCAAAAGGCGGACGTATTATGTGATGGCGGTTTCCGTCTGTCTGTCCGTCTGTCCGGTTCTTGTGTCCGGTCTATATCTGGGATAGTTTCCTATCTACAGCTCCAATTTTTGGTGAGTGGTACGATGTGTCGCGTACCAAAATAAAGGTCAAGGTCACAGGTCAAAGGTCACTGGCCTAAAAAACAGGAAATCACTGAAGTGTTCGTGTCCGGTCTATATCTGTGAACGTTTTCTATCCACAGTTGCAATTTGTTGTGAGTGGATACGCTAGGTAGAGACGATGTGTCGCGTACCAAAATTGAGGTCGAGGTCAGAGGTTAATGGTCACTGTTGCCAAAAATCAGGAAATCATTGATCGTTGACAGTTTTCTATCTACGGTTCTAATTTTTGGTGAGTGGATGCCCTAGGGGGGAACGATTATGTTGCATATTAAATGTAGGTCAAGGTCAGAGGTAAAAGGTCAGTCTGATCGAAAAATCAGGAAATCGTTAAAAATTTCTAATTTTTTGTGAGTGGATTCAAATAGGGGGAAATGAAGTGTAGCATACCAAAATGTAGGTCAAGGTCGAAGGTCACACGTCACTGTGACCCCAGAATCAGGAAATTATTAAACATAACATTTCTTTGCGTCAGTAGATATATTAGGGGGACACGATGGGCCATATATCAAAATCTAGGTGAAGGTCAGATGTCAAGGTCACCGTGACCCCAATATCGTGAAATTGTTAAAAATCATGATTTTTTTAGTCCATTGAGAAATTACGGGTAGCCGTTGTGTCATGTACAAAAATTTAGATCCAGGTCAATAGTCAAGATCACTGTGACCCTAGAATCAAGGTCAAAGGTCAGTGTGACTAATTACTAATTACTAATTTTTTGTGAGTGGATTCAATAGGGGGAAATGAAGTGTCAAATACCAAAAATTAGGTCAAGGTCAAAGGTCAATGTGACCCCAAAATCAGGAAATTATTAAAAATAACTTTTTTTTGTGTCAGTAGATACATTAGGGGGACACGATGTGTCGCATACAAAAATGTAGCTCAAGGTCAACGGTCAAGGTCACTGTGACCCCAAAATCGTGAAATTGTTTAAGATCATGATTTTTGTGTCCATCGAGAAATTACGGGGAGACCGTTTGTCATGACCCCAAAATCAGGAAATTATTAAAAATAACTTTTTTTTGTCAGTAGATACATTAGGGGGACACGATGTGTCGCATACAAAAATGTAGGTCAATGTCAATAGTCAAGGTCACTGTGACTCCAGAATCAAGAAATCATTAAAAATTGCTTTTTTGTGTCAGTAGATACATTAGGGGGACATGATGTGTCACATACCAAAATTTGAGTCCAGCGAACTCTCTCCACCCCCTCTTCGGGATTTAGTGGAGACTTAGCAGTGGGAGTTGTTGAAATGCGTCAATGCCCCGAGCCTACCCCTGGGGCAAAATATTGAAGTAAATCCTCACCTAAGCCTCAAGCGAAGTATATATATAGGCTATTTGATCTACCTGGGCGGTATTTACCGTAAAAAGGTAAAATACCTCCATGGAATAAACGTAGCATAACTGCCCCGTTATTGGACACTTTTTATGAATACGAGTCTGCAGGTTGGCCATGCAACCATGTATGGCCGAAAAAGTAACACTGGATAAAAGACTACATCTTTATTAAATCGTCATAAAAAAATACTGAAAAACAATAG